>DF367764.1:0-17616 GCA_000787875.1 Solanum virginianum | reverse complement strand
CAAGAATTTATATCCCTTAGCCAATATTAAAATCTTGAACTTGTGTATATGTACTCCCATATAAGTTTACACCTAACTATATTCATAATATTATCCCTTTATTCAAAATTTTCAAAAATTAACACGAAAATTCCGAATATTCTCCAGAAAGTGTAACATAGGTTTCAAGTGTCGCAATTAGCCCAACGCACCAAAGTATGGGTCCTAACAGAAGTCTTGGTCTCTAAACTGTGTGCCACCATAGAATTATGTTGTTCCTATAAATGGGCTTACTATTGAATCTATCTAGGACAAGTTACCCACTATGTGGGGTCAAGTATGATTTACCTTGGCAAGTAGACCACTCCTTCTCCGATGGGGAGATATGCATCAGCATTCCAAGTAGTAGCTCGCTTGGTCTTATATGTCAGTTAAGGTCTCCTCCTACATATGTATATTATGCAAGTTGATTATCTACATGCATGTTTTAATTCAAGCATTGATCATACATGTCATATTGAGCTTATATCTATAGATTATGATTATGTATCTCGAATATTATAGCTTATGTCGTTGTTGCATTGCACCCCGCATACTTACTACATTCCAAGTACTGACGCATACTTTTTGCCTATATGATCTCACCATATAGGGACCGAAGCTCCTATCGATCCTCCTCTACATGGCTAGTCGGATCGTTTGAAGTTAGCTTTGGGTGAGTTCTCAAATTCAGGGACAAAGTCTATCTTACTTTTATGTTTTTGTTAAGACTTGTCTTTATATTTTGCACACTTATCTTTGAAGGTGAGTTCAGGAGATGTCTTGGCCTCCGCTCCATCTAAAGTAAAGGTATTGTTGGATCTAATTTTCATGTATTGAGCTTGAATCCTATTTTGTCTATGTTATTATGAAAGATTTCTCTTATTCCCGCTTCCCTTAAACTCTTTTGTTACTTGTTGTTGTCTTATTTTGCTTCCGCAACTAAGAATGTGTAAATGATATGATAAGAGGCTTGTTTGGGGTCCCTTTGGATTCCTCATTCGCCTTGTCACATCTAGGCCCTAGGCTTGGGTCAGGACAAGTTTGGTCTGCTGAAAGACAAGCTGCTATCTCTCAAGCGTCTAGAAACTCAGCCCAATAGTGAGAAATATTAAATCAGGAGGTGTCAGGACCAACACCTACACAAATGTAGAATTAAAAGGTGGGTACACAATAACATGGTATCCAACAAATAATATACATTATGTGTTGAGCATGATTGATATAAGATTTACTAACCATATAAGTTAGAGCCTTGCATGATGTGAATTAGAGTCTTGAGTTGCATTGCATGAATGATGATCCTGAATTATTGAGCTATTGAATAATTAAATTGAACCGTTTGAGATGAGTCAAAGAGATGAGTTTGAGATAGCTTACATGAGCATGTTTTAGTCTAGAAAGAAGTATTGAGCACCGAGTCGGGCAAGAGGATAACACCCCAGAACTACATTGTTAGCATAGGATAGTCGTGCAGTTAACTCTGGCGGCTTATGTTGCAAATGACGGGCTTTCTCTTTGGATTCGAGAGAGAGGAGGAGGTAGATGTCCTTTACCTTAGCAAGTTTAGGATAGGTGTGAAAACAACATCAACATCATTATGTATCACCAAACTCATGGTGGTAAGAGTTATGTCTATTAGAGAAACTTTCAAGCATCACTTGATTTACCCTATTATGTTTAATATGAGTTGCATAAGGATTGAGTCTATTAATAAGCATGATTTCAAACTTTAAATTTTCATTTCTAGTTGAGTTGAGTCATGAGCTAATGAGTTGAGTTTTGAGATGAGTTGAGATTTACTTGTTTATTGGACATTTTTACATACCAGTATATTTCATATACTGACGTTCCTTTGGGCCTGCATTGTTAATAATGCAGATACAGGTGATAGAGGACTTCAGCCAGCCTACCGTTGAGGTTCAGTTTTCTTGCTTCCAAAGTTGGTGAGCCCTCTTTGCTTTCTGGATGAGCTTTTCTTTTCTTTTTTATTTGAGTATTAACATTATTTTTGTTGACGTAGCCCGGAGTTTGTCTTGACATCTTCTAGCGTAGATTAGAGGCTTCATAGCCACTGGGTAGAGATAGTTGATTTGGGATTGTTTCCAAACTTGATCATTGGAATTTATATTTTATAAGAGTCTTAATATTCCATTTGAATGTCTTTCATTTGAGTATTTTCTTCTGCTTTCGAGTAAGATGTGATGGTGAGGCTAGGTGGTTCTCTTGGGGAATCAACAATGGTTCTTCAAGTGCTGGCCACGCTAATGGTACCATCCTAGGACTTGACATTCATGCCTAAATTATTACTTATTAGTTTGAGAAACACACCTCAGTGGTGTGTGTAATACACTCTCTCTTTTATAAAAAAACTTGCCACATGGATAAGATGTTCCATTTTGACAAAAATTAAATAAACTATTAATATTTGTTCAAAGTTAAAAGATTAAAGTAGAATATTCTCCCAAAAAAATATTTTTTATAAAAATAAAATTAAAGTATTTTTCTCACCTACTCCACCCCACCCCCAATAATCCCCATCCTTTTATTTCTTTTTAAAATCTTTTTAAAAAATTCAAACTTCACCCCCTCCTTCACTCCTTCCTAGAGCTAGATGGACCACCATAGAGTTTATTAGGTACTTGAGCAATGGCGGACGCATGAGTTTTCTTCAGGGGGTTTGAAATATAAAGAAGTTAATACGCGAAAATGACAGGATGAAAAGCAAAATGAGATGTCCGCTAAATTTTAATCGTCTTATTATACCTTTTTAGCATTTCTTTTTTATTTTTCCTCTGCACCATTGAGTTTTTCCTAAAAAAATATTACTATGACTTGTTTAACTCTTACTTTGCAGAATCCTACTTTTTTAAATTTTTAAATTTTTCCTTTGAAATTATTACTCTCCCCCCAAAGAACACAAAATCTTTTAGAAAGTGTAACGAGTGAATTATTTAATACTATAATATATATTTAGGCTCCACAACGATAAAAATAAAAATAAAAAGTATTGAACAACATCAATATAATTAAGTCGATAAAAATATAGCTGAAAAGAATGAGTTGTGTAACAAGATAAAGTAAATTGTAAACATTAAAAAAAATACAATACTCTTGTATATGTAAAACTAATTAAATATAAAAATATTTTAAACGAGCTTGAAATAAAATGTATAAAGAGAGATATGCGAAATATTTTTCATTTCATATATGTGAAATATTTTTACATGATATTCTAGAGTCAATGTTTATACTTCAGATTTTATTTTTAAAAAGACTGACAATTAATTACTCCCTCTGCTCCAATTTATGTGTCACTTTTTGGATTTGGTGATTAAAATAAAATTTTCTTTGACCATAATTTCTCATACATCTTTTAAATATCTTAAATTATCAATAATTGCAAGTGAAAGTATTTTTTACGTAGTTTTCAAATATATGAATTTTTTTCAACAAATTTGAAGATTTCATATCCGAATTTATGATCAAAATTAAATTTTCTGACTTTCACAATCTGAAAATACTACATAAACCCAAAATAAAAATTTAAATAATATCACATAAATTAAAATACATGAGGTAATTATAATACATATAAATGAATTAATTAAAATAAAAATACACGAAAGAATTTTCAATTGCTCATTAAAAGGGGAATGAAGAAAAAACATACCTGATTGCCCATTAAAAATGAAAGCAAAGAAAAGAAGAAAGAGTGAAAAGGGACAAACAAAGTCTATTAGTTATTTAAAATGAAAAGGGGGAGAGAAATGAGAAAATATTTTTAAAAAATAAAATGAAAAGGGAGAGAAAGAAGAAAATATTAAAAAAAAAAAAAAAAAACTAGACTATGTCAATGGGAATTGAACTCATGACCTCTACACTAAATTGAACCCTCTAAACTGCTAAACTACTCTTATCAATTACCCTTAGAAGGTTCATTTAAACAATATTTATGTGTAAATTTAGACTTAACTATATATATGTGCAATGTAATTTTTTAGCCGAGAGGAACCCCCTAGCTCTCCCGTTTATCCGTCCCTGTACTTGAGCGTTTATTGACCCGGACATAAAATATATATGGGTATATAAAAAGTACTACAAAATCTGTATAATTAATGAGTAAGCACCCAATCTACTAGATGTAGCTTACTAGTATAATAATGAGTAAACACCCAATCTACTAGGTGTAACTTGTTAGTTAGTAAGTAGGTGTTAGAGCTTTGGAACCAGGATCAATCCTCAATAAGGAATTATTTTTTCGATTGCGATTTTTTCCTCTAATTCTAGGCTTTTTCTTCTCTTAAATTTAGTTTTTTCTTTAACAATTTATAAAATAATATGAACCATTACAAGGTTATTTATTTTAATTGAAAAATATGAAAAAATCGTTGAGTACATGTTTTAATTTTTTGAATTATATACTCCACCTTTTCTCCATGGAATCACAAATTTTTCCATCCAAATTATATAACAAGTAATTCTTATATATTTATAAAATTGTTTAATTTATGTGTAAGTTACATAAATCCCATAGTGAAATAAAGAAACTTCAATATATCCCAACCATTTGCATATTTACTAAAATCCCTTTAAAAGACCATTATGCTGATACACTGACACTCATACATGATTCATAAGTCACGATTCATTGTAATCAATATCTGATGTAGCGAATCAGCCATATGTTAAACTATTTTATTGCAATGAATCATATTGTATAATCCATTGTTATACAAACCTATATAAGTTATCTGATGAATTGAATAAAACATGTGTTAAATTATTTTGTTCCAATGATTTATCATAAATGAAAGTTGATTGATGCACCAACTCAATAGCTTGTTTTCTTATCCACATTAACATATGAAGTGTACTAGTTTCAATTTTTTTTTTTGTAAAAATATGGTGTTTCATATATCTTGATTCATTTTAGTGAGAATTTATTTGTATTCAATGCAGAGTATCTTAACACATGATACATCATTATTACATGATTCTTGGTTATACAATTTTTGTATAAGTTATCTAATGCATTGAATCAGACATGTGTTAAATTAATTTGCTGCAATGATTCATCCAAATCAAGTAACATGATTCATTGCATGGTGTGTTATTTTATTTGACACATCTAATAAATCATCAGCCTATACCAAACAAAAACTTTTGTAATCAATCACTATATTCAATACATACAGTGCTCATGAACCAACAACATATATGAATCACTATATTTTCATAATGAATCATACAACGATACAAATATACAACCTCACGTCCACATATGTGTAGTGATTCATACATAATTAGTTACTTAATCTAAAAAAGTCCAACGTCTAAATTTTCAGCTAAGCATTTTCTCAAACACATCATGTGCACAATTATTCGCTACACCAAAACTCACAAAAAATCACTATATTTTCATAATGAATCAAACAAAGGATGGTGGACCCATATGCATCAATATATGAAAGTTGAAAAAAAAATTTATAGTGAATTTCAAAAAAGAAACCGTATGAAATTGGAATGGGGAAGATGAAGTTAACCTACCCTTTTTTTTTTAAATTGATAATAGAGGGAGAAAATGTTGGTTGAAATAGGAGAGGAGTTAGAAGTAACTGAATCAAGTTGAACTTGATTTTAGGAGCAAAAATAGGGTTTGTTGCCAAGGAGATGAGATTGTGAATGAAGTGTATCAAGCGTAAATAGGAAAAGAGGGATTTTAAAAATTTGTACAAATAGTAGGGAATATTTGAAAATAGTGAAACATAATATGTGTACTTCCGTAAATTTTCCTTAATTTATAGTGTAAAGCACAGGAAATTCACAAGTATAAGCAATATTATTATTGCTCATTATAATTTCCAAAATACAAAAAGTCGTCAAGTACATTAATATTAAACATAACTTTCTCATTAACTTTTTCATGATTGTGTTTGATTAGTTTTTGCACTTTACACTAAATGAACAATAATGATTTTATGTTAACAAAAGTGAAGCACACACTATTTTTGGATCCTGGATTCGCCACTACTCCTTCCTAAAAGAATTTGATATTATTTTTATTTTTTAAAATAAATAAAATTCTATCTCATCCCCATCTAATCTTCCTAACTTATTTTTATTATTTTATAAATATGTACATATATTTTTAGAAAAAAATATTTTTTCTATTTGTGTAATGAATATAACAAAAATAAAAATTTTATTTTTAGAAAAGTGTTGAGGCAAGCAAAAAATAATTTTCTAAAAATGAGGAAAAACAATGAAAGAAAAAAATTAAATGGGTAGAGTAGATTTTTTTTTAAAATTAAAATAATATCTCAATTATTATTTTAAAGGAGGAGGGAGAGATGAAGTAAGAATTTCATTAAAAAAATTTATATATATATTCTTTTAGAAAAAATAATATATTAGTTGGTTGGGAGTAGGGTTGGGTATGGAAGAAGAAGTGATGGAGTGGAGTAAGAAAAATATTTTAGGTATATATGTATATTTAAAAATAATAGTAGTTTAATATTTAAGTTTAACTAACAGTATAATCTATTTATTTTTTATTAGATAAAATGTTTTGTCATGTGGTATTTTTTAACTAATGGTGTGTTTTTCGTCGTCCAACAATGAAAATGACAGATGAAGTGTAGAGACTCCACCTACCCACTTTTCATTTCCTCCACAGCTTCACCATACTATTATCATATACTATTTGCTGCTATATAGGCACGTTTTCCCATATACATTGTATTATAATCAGCAATGATTGTGTTAACTTCAAGGATTCCTTAGATTCTGTTGATGCTTTCCTTTTCCCTGCAGTCAGGTACTATCCTCCTTCAAATTGTAAGTACTTATGGGTTTTTTTCCCAACACCTAGAATTTCATTTGAGATCTGAAATTACACATATGAAGAAGTGACAATTGGGTGTTTGAATTTTGCAGAAACTGTTGTGCATTTGTGAGCTTTAATAAAATGGCAGTGCTTAAGCATTTCCCAGGTGCAGTAGTAACTAGTGGTAGAGAATGTGCAAGAAGAAGAAACTTAAAGAAACCTTTTTTAGTTAAGACTTGTTTTCTTGGATCAAGATTTGCCAACAGGGAAAATGTTATTAAGAATTGTGGGTTATCCAGTGATGACCAAGCTGTGGATTACAAGTTTGGCTCAACCAAAGATCGACTCTTGAATGAAGGAGCTATGTAAGATTTCCATCTTACTTCTTTTGTTAAGGATTTAGGAGTCTTATGCTGCACATTGCTGATTTTTTCGGAAATAGCCTATGTTGTGGTCCCTATATCTTGTTTGTATATTTATTCAAAGTGCAGTGGTCACCACCATAAGAAATGATATTGCTATGAAAATTAGATTCATACGATCTAGTGGTACCTGTGGGAGTGTCCCACACAATGTGTGGTCAGTGGTGGAGCTAGCATTTTTGTCAAGGGTGTTCATACTTTTTAGAACATGGGCGAGTGATTTTTGTATCAAGGTGTTCAATAATTGATATACATATACAAATATCTATATTTAACCTATATATTCAAAAAAAAATTTTGCCTAAGGGTGTTCATCTGACCATCTTTGGGTGAATGTAGCTCCGCCCCTGTGTGGTTCAATTCTTACTGTCCTCATTCCCTCTTATCTGAGGTAGTAAATTATTTTTTAAGACAAAGGGGAAAGTTCTAAATTTTAGAGTGCAGTGCATTGTCAGGGACATCTATTGATCAATTGCCAACTCAGGATGTACAAACCGAGCTTATAGTGCTTTGTTTGCCTGCTATTGCCGGACAAGCAATCGAACCGTTGGCACAACTAATGGAGACAGCTTATATTGGACGAAGGGGTTAGTTATTGTCCGATATTCCATCTAGTTTATGCTTCTGCCTGCATTATACTGCTAGTACAGTCGTGTTCTTTATGTACTACTCTCTTTTGAGAATGGTGTATTTTGGTTGTATGTTAAATCCACTAATTAATTGATTTCACTAAGATCATATGTCACTAAATGCTGGTTTCCACTGCCGTTGAGCTTCCTATCATCCTGGCTTATTCTGAGAAGTAAATGTAAGACATAAGACACTCAGGTGGCCTTATGAGCTTACCATGTTACATATTCATTTGAATAGCTTCAAGCATTCATAGAAAATCTATTAACTGCCAAACTTCTTGATTGTGTTCTACTCAACATCGAGATTTTGTGCATTCTTTCGAGCAATTGCTTTCTTGAGTTCTTTACAGAGGAACTCCAGTTTCCCCTGGATTTCAAGGATTTTGTTAGACAATCCAAGTTTTTTGCCAATTGTATTAGTTAGCGTGTGCTTTATATTTCTCAACTCAAAATTTTTGAATAATTTTTTTCATCTTCCCATTATTTCTGTGAAGAAATGTTTAATGGAAACAATGAACTCCAGTTCACTCCTGAAAAGCTCTTTGCTTTGATTAAAGGTGCATTGGAATTGGCATCAGCTGGCATTTCTATTTCAATTTTTAACATAATATCAAAGGTGTTCAACATTCCTCTGCTGAGTGTGGCAACGTCATTTGTGGCTGAAGACATCTCTAAGCATGCAGATGAGGATTCTGCTGCTGGTAAATTTGCATAGGTGCTAAATGGGGATCTCCTTATAAGCATGGCACTTCTTATATTACACATATGCACAGGGTCACACATTCATGTACATATCTCGGGATATGATAAACAATTTAAAGATAAACATTATTTGACTGCCTCTGAAACAGCAATATGTTTCCTGAAACAGCTGGAAGAAAGGCATTTCCGTCTGTCTCCACTGCCTTAGTCTTATCTGCTGGGATTGGTTTGATTGAAGCTGCAGCAATGTATTTTGGTTCTGGACCATTTCTCAGCATCATGGGTATATCAATGGTAGATAATCCTCACTGGAATACATTTGGATAGCCTGATGTGGTGTTTAAATGCTATTATATTTTAAGCTTGTATAGTTTCCAATCACAGACCTTATATATGCTTGCGGATTCAAATTGTATTATGATAACTAGAATCTTGAACCCTTTTCCAACAGGATTCAACCATGCGCATTCCAGCGGAGCATTTTCTTAAACTTAGAGCTCTTGGTGCTCCAGCTGTTGTGCTTTATCTGGCTGTGCAAGGCATCTTCCGTGGTTTTAAGGACACAAGGACCCCTGTAATATGCTTAGGCAAGTCTACTAATCTATTGGTACAATATTCATGAAAAGAATTTTAAGACTCTGGTGTTAATCTCTTTGGTTTATGCAAAATAGACAGCTCCTTGGCCTAACTCAACCAACCTCTTGTTTTTCATGTAATGCCTTTTGTCTACTTTGCATTTCTGCTAACATTCATCTTGAGAAAGGTACTGTCTGTTCCATTGCATGCCTTTAAATAGCAGTTTGGAATCATTAGATGAATGCGTGTAACTAAGTTATTGGGGTTGTAGATATATTGTTGTATATGTTGCAATATATCTCTACATCTAAATAGAGCACCTATTTTGCTTAATTATAATCAATCATAGAAACAGATTATCACAAAAAAATTTTATTGAACGGTATCTGAGGGAAAAAAGCTCTTGGAGAAGTAGTAAGAAGCTTCCTTGGAACTTTTTTCTGCATGATTGAAGCTAAACTGACTCTTACTCTCTTAGTTGAGCATGCATTTTATTTTTTTGGAAGTTGTGAATAACTAGATATTCTTTCAATATCCTTCTTAAACTGATAGAGAATGGGTGGATGTTGCAGGATTGGGGAATCTGTCAGCTGTATTTTTCTTTCCCATCTTTATGTATACTTTTCAACTGGGCATCTCTGGTGCAGCCATTTCTACTGTTGCATCTCAGTATGTTTCTGGAAAGTTCTACTTTGTTCTCTTGTAACATTTGGAAAAAGGAAAATGACGACTTTAAATTGCAGATATATTGTGGCCATTTTGATGTTATGGAAGCTTAATGAAAAGACTGTATTGCTGCTGCCAAACATTAGGAACTTGCAGTTTGGTGGCTATTTAAAATCAGGTTAGTGATGTTGTAGAGATAATTAATCACTTGGACAAGTTTTTGTTTCAAATTGTCTGAGCTGTTGTGTATAACTTTTACGTTAGAGCACGATGATTAAAAAAAATTCTCAAGTGCTGTTGTCATGTTTGTTATGCATATCTTTCTTTTCCTTCAGAGAAGCTAAATGCTTTTAGATGTTTCATTACTTTGGCTTTATCAAGTCTGTTCTTAGAAAATTGTGTACTACAGATTATAGTTGCAGTCCTCTCTGGAAGAGTTATAAAAAACTACATGAGCTAGAAGCTAAGTTCCTAAATGAGAAAAGATGCTTCAATGTGCTAGCAGCGATGCTTTCATGTCGTTATACTGTAGATGCAACTTCTGGAAGTTCTTGAAAGAAACAAAAAATTACTCAAAACACTTCCTAATTTGATCTAGCTCTTTCTACTCTGAAATTGAATCTCAAAGATTAGCGTTCTGATGATTAATTCATCAGAAATGATGTTCCTGTAATTGAGCTAGTCTGGATATTATTTGAGAGTCTGCATTCTCGTGTTACAGTCTCTACGAGTGTAAGTTTTGAACTTTCATGTGTCATTAGGTGGTTTCCTTCTTGGGAGAACTCTAGCTGCTGTTTTTACAGTAACTTTGAGCACATCAATGGCGGCTCGATTAGGGGCAATACCCATGGCCGCCCATCAGATATGCTTGCAAGTATGGTTATCTGCCTCACTACTGGCAGATGCCCAAGCTGCATCTGGTCAGGTAAATGCTTCTAAAGTTCTAAGGCCCTCTCTTATCATTTGTTCCCATTATACATAAGTTTGCAGTTATATCCGCATGCTGATGATGAAAACAGTATTAACTGAATCTATGAGCTATAAGCCTGCATGGAACATTTTCGGTAGTTCCACTATGGATGTTAAAGCCTTCCTTTGGAACATTTCTTTGTCCCAACTTAGAGACCTGGTGATCAAGTCTGTAGTCCTGAACAGACTTCAGTTGACTGTCTGCCTTTTATTACGTTACTAAATAATTTTGTTTGATTCATCTTGTTGGAATCACATGTACATCTGTTTATCCTGCATGACTATCTTGTAATTTTTTTTTCTATTTAACCTTTTGGTTTGTTCACTGTCGTTGTGATCTTCTGTATGAGATCTTCTGCAAAACATCGAAGCATGAATATGTCCTCATTGCAGAAATCTTTATCAATTTTACTGTTTGAAAAATATTGATTTTCATTTACTATTTTTCAGGCTCTCATTGCAAGTTCTTTTGCAAGGAAGGACTACGGAAGAGTTAAGTTGATCACACATGTAGCTTTAAAGGTTAGATAGACTTTTTTTGCATCTTACAGCTTTCCTCTCTTAGATGGAAGGAATTGAGGCATCCTTATCTAGCTAAACAAAGTTCTTAACAAACTGCAATTGATATTTTCAGACAGGATTAGCTACTGGAATATTGTTAGCCATTATATTGGGTCTATCCTTTCCATCTTTAGCGAAGTGCTTTACAAGCGACTCTCAGGTGTTAGACATTGTTAGATCTGGTTTACTGGTACGTTTTTTTTAATTCTGCACTTTTCTTTAAATATGTTTTTTTCATGGAATCCTTCTCAACATCTCCTGTCCAATTTTACAGTTTGTTAGTGCCAGTCAACCCCTTAATGCTCTAGCCTATATTTTTGATGGACTACACTATGGTGTTTCGGATTTTCCATTTGCAGCTATCTCAATGGTAAGCGAGCTCTGTAAAAGTGTTGCAACAATTAAAAGAAAAGTTAATCTTCATATCTGAACTTGGTGCTGATATTTCCTCTCCACTTTCTAGATGACCGTGGGTGCTCTCACTTCAATTTTTCTGCTTTATGCTCCTCCTATTCTTGGTCTTCCTGGTGTTTGGTCTGGTTTGACTATTTTCATGGGGTTGCGCTTAGTGGCTGGTTTCATGAGGTAATTCAACTACCGAATAAACTATGTATAGATTAGGAATTACTATATTGAATTGGACCTTCTAAAATGTCAAGGTCTGCTGAACTGGTCCCCAGAATCTCTTAATATTTGTATTTCTAAGTTCATACAGATCTCTTTTGCAAAGATAATAAAGAGCAAACATTTCTCTTTGTACTTTTCAAATCTGCTATCTTCTTTGGGTGGTATAGCTTTCATGGAGGAAGATTGAATGGTTGACTATAGGTTGATAAGGGATCTTTTGCCTGAATTTAAATTAAAGAGTATTGTCATGGGTTGTCACATTGTACATTCTGAAGTACTCTCTATTGAATACCTTTGCTTCATACTGTATGTATAATTCATAATTCATGCACATCTATTTCAGATTATCAGCGAAAAATGGTCCATGGTGGTTCTTACAGGACTCGCAAGAAAATGAGGTCAGTTGATTCTATATTTCAGTATAGTTCACTACTCAGGTGCCAACTTGAACTAATGTTGATGTGCTGATTTTTCTTTTAAAATTTAACTTCTAGTTAGAACGGCCTAGAGGCTGGCATGTGTAGCTCTGCATGAAATATGTAACCCACACCCACCCACCATCCACACACAAACATAAGAGAGGAAAAAGAAATGAAAAAAGTGCATGCTGTAACCAGATCCAGGCAGTTGAGGCAAATGAGATACTTGGCAACATATGAATCGGTTTATATACTTGTACAGCGTCATTGGATTGGAGAGAAAGCTGGTTGGTGTTGATAAGAAACTGGGCCTTGGACATAACTCAATCCTGAGCTAGTTGATGCATTGAGAGGATTGTCAAAAATCATATTAGAGGACATAGCTGTCTATTTCCTCAACTAATGTGGGACACTTTCGCCCCCCCTCTCTCCTCACACGCCAAGTGTTGGTTATGATAACATGAGAGCACAATATTGGATAAACCAAGAATAGACCTTGAGCGTTCTTAAATCCCAAAAGGTTACTCTGGAGATGAGGATTGCCCAAAACATAGAAAGAGAGTGATATATTCTAACAAGTGCCGTACTTGGTTTCTTTTCGTTATCTGGATCATTATCTTTAATTACACAGGATGGGAGGGGTTGAGGGAAAGGGATGTGGGAGGACTAATTGAATTTTTGTTTCAACCAGCAGCTCCTCTATGCAGCAATATGAATACATCTGCTAGCAAAGCATACCTACTACAGCATTGCCCTCTCCTTCTTATGCGACATCGGAAATATTTGTGTTTTGCCTTTCATGGAAACCAAATTAAATTCCATCTTTTCTCATGAAGTTCCACTTTCTTATGTACTTCCATTTTCTAGGTTGCAACATCATAGGACTGCTTTGAGATTAGAGCTACAGGTATTTCAAATGAAGTGAGCTTAGGGCAATGGAGCTACAATTGTACAACTGAACAAAAAAAGTTGATTAAATACATAAATCAGCTATTACCATGTAAATTTCATTTGCCAAAAAAAAAATCTTTATTTATTTCTATTATGTGTAAACCAAATTGAGCAAAAGACTTGGAAGTTTAGAGAAAAAGATGTGGATCAGAAAAATAGATATAGAACAGAATTCATGAGCGGATAATCCCATGTTCGACCTGAATAGCTAGCGCCTAGCCAAACCTTACTATTATAGAATGCTATATTTTATTTTTGGGATTTGTACTTATATTTACTATTATTTTGTTCAAATTGTTATACTAGCAGTGTGATTTAACACACCATAGAAGGTTTTGTTTACTTTTTTTGAAGGTTACTATTCCACTTTTGATGGATGATTACCTGTAATTACTTTTTAAATGATGTGATTTTAATTACTTTTGCATTATCAGTGAAATATACCAGTCGTATCGCAGTGTATCCCAATTGGTGGAACAAAGTATTTCTCTTGCTGTATCATAAACTTAAAGATACAAATAAATGTTATTACCAGCAATGTAGAATCAGTATAGAAACAAAGCGACAATAAAAGACACAGACTTGCTATTTAGAAAATGACCTTCAAAGAATCTGTTGGACTGCACGCAGAGTTAGAGTAGAAACTCTCCTTGCTCAAGGGAGGTAAAATCACTACTTGATCTACAGAATTTCAACTCAGATTTCATTAACTTCCAGGAGCAAAGATTGTAAACTCTTACAATTTTAGGATTGATTCACAACCCCCTTTCTCCTTACAAGTAAATGCACTCTCTTCAACCAAATTGCAGCATGACAACCAACTCCCAGCTTGCCCAAGCTAAGAACACGAGCAAGACACCCAAAAAGGATTTTCAAATCAAAACCCAAAAATCCTTTATAAATGAGGATCTGGTTCATATTAAGAGCAGGGAAACAAGACTAAAGAAAACTAGAGATGAACATTTCAAGCTTCAATGCCATGGTTGGTTTCTTCAGCGTATTTCCAGAATGGAGAAGATGATATTTCAGCTATGAGTGTATGGATGGCTTTTTTTTCTTGTTGATTCACAATATATATCCAAGCCATTAATTGTGGAATAACAAACTTTTGGGACCATTGGAACCACACACTAGACCGCACCATTCGGCCCAATATCATTGGCCAACAAACCTGGCCCACTACAAATACTCGAGCACCTTCTGAAAAATCTATTTACAGACATATGTCACTATCAACTATATACGTGCTTACTCTAAGATGGAATCGGGTCCCATCCCAAAGTTTGTCAATGCATCAAAACCATTTCATTCTAATAGAAGCAAGCCAAGTGGCATCTTCATTTTGTTCAGAAAAGACTGCCCAAGGCTTTTGCTTTCTCCCTTGGGATAAATTTCTATATCTTTCCAGTCGAAGTCTTTGGGAGATCCTGAAATATGACTGTTTGAGGTGCCATGTAATGAGGCAAATTATGCTTGCAGAAGTTGATAATTTCTTGAGAACTAACATCAAGTCCCTACTTCAACTTCACAAATGCACGAGGTGTCTGTCCCCGGTGGTTATCTAGTCGAGCGCCTGCTGCTGCTTCAAGAACTGCTGGATGACTATACGGAATTGTTTCCACCTCAATAGTGCTTATGTTTTCTCCACCAGATATTATGATATCTTTTGAACGATCCTTTACTTCTATATAACCATCCGGATGTATTACAGCAAGATCACCACTGTGAAATCATCCACCTTTAAAAGCTTCCTCTGTTGCTTTTTGATCTTTTAAATATGCTCTCATTACTGTGTTTCCTCTAAGCATGACTTCTCCCACTGTTACACCATCCGCGGGCCTTCTTCATGGTGGTAGAGTCTCTTACATCAACTTCCTCAATACAAAGATGTTGCACTCCTTGTCTAGCTTTCAGTATAGATCTTTCATCTGAAGGCAAATAATCCCACTCAGGCATCTTCATTTTGTTTTCTCACATTTAAGTAACTGAACTTTACCCACTATATGATTAAACTGTTATACTGGGTAAAGTTGAGGGATCATACATGAAATTAATCTTGTACCTGGACCATATGTCTCAGTGATCTACTCCAAACCTCCAACTCCTCCATTCTTGAAATGATTTCTGGTGGTGGTGGTGAACCACCTGTCACAATCTTCACCTTGTGTGGAAGCAGCTCACACGACGGCATATTGACTATCATGTTCAAGACAGTAGGTGCACCACTCATATGTGTGTCACCTTTATAGTGAAATACTTTCAAATATTTCTTTTGGAGATACAATTCTGAGACAAACATTAGTGCCACCTACTGCTGCTAGACCCCAAATGAGGCACCATCCATTGCAATGAAATGTTGGAACAGTTCAAAGATAAATAGGGAGTATGCTCATCTCATGAAGCAAAAATGTGGCAATAGAATTGAGGTATGCACCTCTATGACTGTAAATAACTCCTTTGGGTCATGACGTTCCACAAGTATAGTTAATGCTAATAGGGTCAAGTTCAGTTATTGGCCATCTAATAGTAAAAATCTTTGTCCCCACTTTCAAGGAGACTTTCATACTCAAAAGTGTTAGGAATAGAATTGGTAGATTTTTCTGAGGTTATTGCAACAAGAAGAGGTGGTTTGGTTTTCTTGTTCTTGCTTGCAATGATAGAAAGTGCTTCTTGAGCAAGTTGGAGAAACTGTTGATCGACAAATATGACCTTTGCTTCTGAATGCATCACAAGTGTTGATATCATAGTTAAATCGAGATGTGTGTTTAATGTGCAAAGAACTGCTCCAGCCATTGCTACTGCAAAATGCAGCTCTTGTATTGCTGGTACGATTAGGGGCTATTGTTGCTACCTACAGAAAAGAACTCCAAATCTATAAAGAATGAGGTTGCTAATCATTTAAGTAGTTGTGTCATTATTAAATTGGTATTTAGTAAAATAAGAAACGTCAATTGAAAATCAAAAGAGTAATACTCCCTCCGTTTCTTTGTTTGCTTAAACAAACGTGTTATAAGCAAATAGAATATATCATTTCTTCTTAATTTGTAAGTAAATTTTATTTAGATATTCGAATTATGACTTGTTTGACTTGAGCATCTGAGCGTATATATATAAGTGTCCTATTAGACATGTTTGAATCAAATTTTGAATTTTCTTTGCGTATGTTCTCAAACACCTAATAAGGTATTTAATTTGACCACAGAAAATACAAGCAACAAGATATTACAGCCATTGAATCACCTCTAACAACATGAATGAATATATATATATATTATATTATATAGAAGAGCCAACTTGAGGACGGCCAATGGCAAACTTGTAATTATACTCATATGCAAGGATAAATAATAATATGTTGGCTTCTTTCATACTAACGAGTAATAAAAAACTATCAAGAAAAAAAAAGTAGTTTTAGAAACTTCTTTCTATTATATAGAAATATAAAATGATTGATGACTAATGATAAAAGTGTAATTACACATGCTAACAAAAATCTACCAAGAAACATAAGAAGAAAAATAAATAATTCTATAAGAATCTTTCAATAAAAAGATTAAGCATGAGGATTCCATCTTAATTTATTAAAATATTATATATTTTGCATTACATTTGTCCTCTAAATCAACTCTACGTGATTAAATATACTACCCAAATTTTATACAATAATTTTTTCTAAAAAGTTTCTTTATTATTATTTTTATTTTGTTACTATAAAAAGTCATAAATAGGACAATCAAAAATATTTTTATAAAATTAATTAAAAATAAGCTTAAAGTAATTATTACATTATGCAAAGTATGTTTGAGTTTTTCAGAAATATCAATCCAAGTTTTAGAAAATTATAATGGTTGTACAATGAAAAAGTTAAATAAATAAATAAATTAATTAAATGTACATCTTAAAATGTGGTGTCTAATTATTTTATCAAATAGTTATGAAAATTTTCTATTTTCTAAAAAATAACTTCAAGAGTTTAATTACTTTATTTTGTTATGAGTTAATAGTTAAAAGGTACTTTATTTTGTTATGAGTTAATAGTTAAAAGGTCCAGTAAACTTGACACACTTCCTTAAATGCAAATCTAAGCAATGAGAAAGTCTTAATTAATTGTTAATTCATTTTGTTATTATTTTACTTTCTTTCTTTTATCAATTATTGTGATATCTAATCTAATTAGTCTATTTTGCTATTACTTTAATTTAATTCGAAATATTTTTTCTATTCATTATGTGTACTAAAATAAC
>DF367766.1:5159-18680 GCA_000787875.1 Solanum virginianum | reverse complement strand
GTAATAAAATCCATATTGATCATCTCGTATTTTCACTCAGGAATTTCAACATTCTGAGCCAATCCACATGGTCTCTGATATTCAACCTTGACTTGTTGATCATTGGGGCACTTAGAGACAAAATCAACAATGACCTTCTTCATTCCATTCCACTAATAGACTTCTCCCAAGTCGTGGTACATCTTGGTAGAACCAGGATGGATAAAATATCTGGAGCTATGACCATCAGCCATGATTCTTTCTCGGACGCCATCAATATCGGGCACACCCAATCTACCCTGGGTATCTCAATAACCCATCTCCCCATTTGGAGAAACCCATCACCTTTTGCTTGTGAACTGCTTCTTTCAATTAGAATAAGACAGGGTCGTACTAAAATGAGGGTCGTAACATTGTACTAACCTTCTTCAAGAATTGGACTCGAACCTTCAATCCCCTAAGCTTTCTTGTCTTCTCTCTCAAGGTTTTCTTGCCTAAAAACTTAAGAAAAATAGGTTTTAAAAACCCTTAATTGATATAAAATGAATTTTAAACATGTTTTAGGACTTAAGATGGGGTGGGGAATGACCAAAAGACCCTTCCCAAATTTAAAAGAAAAATTTCAAGAAATTTACACTTGTCTGCGATGCGCCAGGGGCGCAGACTAGTGTATTTTTCTCAAAATTTCCTTCGAACAAATTTTTAACTTCCTGTTGAAATTTTTTTAAAAAACACAAGTGTCACTCTGCGCCCGTCTACGTCGCGCTAGGGGCGCAGATTGACACTATTTTTGGTTAAACTTGTGAAAATTATTTTTCAACCTAGTTGCTCTAAAATCTGGTTGAGATCATTTTCTTACTTGATTTTTTACGCTGATCGTAAATTCGGTCTCGAATTTTCCATCGAAGCTTGGAAAGATGCGTTATGTACACAATTAGATTCTCGGGGCATTTCAAAAATTTTATTGGGTGTTATCTCCCCTTGAGATCATTCATCCTCAGATGATGAGTAAAAGTAGAATGAAAGCACGAGTAGACTCGAAATTAATCTCATTCCTCGCTTGAGAACTCTCAACTATCCATCACTTTCTACATCTCTATCTTAGACTCAAGAATAGAATTAACATATCAACTCGAGTATGGGAACTTTAAGAGCTTTAAGGATAGGAACATTACCTTCGACATCATCATCATTTGGCATGAATAGGTGCGGATATTTGATTTTCATTACTTTCTCAACTTCCCATGTAGCTTCCTTAATGAATTGATTCCTCCCCAGAACTTTGATGGAGACTATGTCCTTGTTCCTCAACTTATGAACTTTTTGTCACGGATCTGGACTAAAATTTCCTCATAGGGCAAGCTATCCTTTACTCCCAAACTCTCAACAGAAATTGACAAAGAAGGATCTCCCAAACATTTCTTCAGCATCAAAACGTGGAATACCGAATGAACTCCATCTAGCTCGAACAACAAGTCTGATTCATAAGCAACCTCCCAATCCTCCTCACAATATGGTAGGGTCCGAAATAGTGTGGACTCAACTTCCCCTTCTTACCAAACCTCATGACACCCTTCATGGGTGATACCTTTAAGTACACCCAATCAGCTATCTCAAACTCCATGTCCCTTATCCACCTTCAAGTATACCCAATCAGCTACCTCAAACTCCATGTCCCTTATCCTTATATCCATATAAGACTTTTGACGACTTTGTGCTATCTTCAACCTTTCTTTGATGACTTTCACCTTCTCCATGGACTGGTGGACAAGATCAGGTACAATTAATTCAGCTTTACCAACCTCAAACTAGTCAATCAGTGATCTACATCTCCTCCCATATAATATGTCATAAGGGGCCATCTGAATACTAGCATAGTAACTATTATTGTACATGAATTCAAGAAATAGTAGATGATCATCCCAATTTACTTTGAAGTCGATGACATAAGCTCTCAACATATCCTTTAAAGTTTGAATGGTGCACTCTGCCTGTCCATCTATCTGCAGGTGGAAGGCTGTGCTCAGATTCACTTTCGTACTCAATACCTTGTGAAAAGATCTTTAAAATTGGAAGGTAAATTCATCTTCTCTGTCTGAGATGATGGACAAGGGAATCCACTGTAACCTCACAATCTCATGAATGTATAACCTGACATACTCTTCAGCCGTATTGATAGTCTTGACTGCCAAAAAGTGGGCTAATTTAGTCACTTTATCCACAATCACTCATATTAAATCATACTGTTTTCGAGATCTTGGTAAACTAGTAATAAAATCCATATTGATCATCTCGTATTTTCACTCAGGAATTTCAACATTCTGAGCCAATCCACATGGTCTCTGATATTCAACCTTGACTTGTTGATCATTGGGGCACTTAGAGACAAAATCAACAATGACCTTCTTCATTCCATTCCACTAATAGACTTCTCCCAAGTCGTGGTACATCTTGGTAGAACCAGGATGGATAAAATATCTGGAGCTATGACCATCAGCCATGATTCTTTCTCGGACGCCATCAATATCGGGCACACCCAATCTACCCTGGGTATCTCAATAACCCATCTCCCCATTTGGAGAAACCCATCACCTTTTGCTTGTGAACTGCTTCTTTCAATTAGAATAAGACAGGGTCTTGGTCTTTCTTTTCCTTCACTTCTGACACTAAAGATGAAGAAGACTCATTCTGAACCTTGACCTTGCCTTTATTGTACTCCTAAAGTTGCACTCCTAGTCAAGCCAGTCTATGCATTTCCTACACTAATTCTTTCTTCCCTTCCTCCACATAGGCAGTGCTATCCATAGACAACCTGGTAAAAGCATCAACAACAATATTAGCCTTATAGTTATGTATTATAGTTGATTTTCTACTATTATTTTATACATATTAAGTTCTCTTTGGAGTCGGCCGATGATACCTACTTAGTACATGTGGTTCGTACTGACTTTTACTTGTATTCTTTTTTATTTTACTTTTGTGGAGTGCAGCAAGTGTTTCATCGATTTCAACTCACCATCAACTCCAGCTAGTCATTGGTATAGCAGATCTCAGGGTGAGCTAACTTTCTAGTTCGTGTTGAATTCTATTAGTTATAACATGATGTATGTCCTGAGTTTTTAGACATAAATTATTTTATTTATCTATGTTGATATTACTACTCGTAAACTTAGTATTGCAGAATAGATGTCCTTGATGTGATGACTTTCAGGTTTTGGAAAATATTATGTAATAGAAATTGTGAGTTTTGTTATTCTTGTATTTTATAAGTTGAACAGCTATATAGGTTGGGATTTATATCTTTGGTTCGCCCACTGGATATCACTCATGACCTATTTTACTTGGTATTAGAGCCTTAGATTCATTGATTTCATCACACAAGGACAAGTTTGGTAGAGTCTTGCGGAATGGTATGGGGACGCCTTTACTTTTCTTTGAGAGGCTACAAGACCTTAAGAAAACTCACTTCTTTATTTCTTTCGTGCTATTACTTGAATCTAATTTGTATCTAGGTGATACCAATTGGTATATGATCTTTTTCACTCTCTCGCGCAATGGTTAACACTAGAGCAACATGCAGTTGTTGTAGCTCCTCATATGGATGCGTCCTTAGAGATAGACATATTCTCTTGATTGAATATAAGCCTTGATTGCTAGTGGCCAACACGATCTCTTTGCTAAGTTCTTAAAGTTGAAACTCTCGATCTTTAGGGATATCAAATCTGAGTATGCTTATGATTTTCTTGTCGATTGTAATGGGTTACCTTTAGATAAAGTATTCAAAAAATAAAGAGACTGCATCAGGCTTGAGAGGGGCCAACTAGCATCCTTAAGTTTATTGATCTGAAATAATGCATTCTATCATGAACCAAAATAGGCCGTGAGTGGCAACCACACCTAACCTCCTAAGTGGGTGAACCAATAATACAAATTCCAACCAACGCAACTATTCAACTTATAAAATATAATATTAATGCGGAAGTTCAACTTATAAAAGCAAGAATAATAAAATCTATAATTTCTATTACACAACATTTCTCAAAACCTAAAAGTCATCACATCAAGGACACTAATCTCAAACACCAAGCCTAAGAATGTCAACACCAAAATAGATGAATAAAATAGTTTATGTCCAAAATCTAAGGATATTATTTCATGACTAATAGGATCCAACACGATCTACAGAAATAGTTCACCCTCGAACCTGATGTACCAACGACCGGCTAGAGCTGATGTCGAGTCAAAATCGATGAAATACTCGCTGCACTCCACAAAACTAAAACAAAGAAAAATACAAGTAGGAGTTAGTATGAGTAATATGTACTAAGTAGGTATCATCGGCCGACTCCAAATAGAAATTAATATGCATAAGTAATATCAGGAAATTAACCATAACACTTAACAGATGACAACAATAAGAAACAAGCACACAACCAATCAACGATATCAATAATACACATGAAGACTTAGACATCGTGGCAGAACATGACACCCGATCCATAATATATAATATATATGTGTCAGATGTGACACCTGATCCTATAATATAATAATATATATGTGTCAGACGTGACACGTGATCCTATAATATTGTATTAGAACATGACATCCGATTCATAATATATAATATGTATATTGGATGTGTCACTCGATCCTATAATATAATAATATATATGTGTCGGACGTGACACTCAATCCTATAATATCGTGTCAGCAATCCATAATATATAATTTATTATTTTTTATCACTATTTCTCACTTCATTACCAATGTTTTACCAAGCCTTCTTTATTCAAGGCTTCACTTTGTGAGATCAAGTTCAAGATTATTATGGGTTTCATGGTCTTGGGATTGCAGACCAATCACAATAATATATTAGTCAACCAAACCACAAAAATTGAGTGCATAGAATATATCACAACTGTACTCAATGACTATCAATCACTATTAAGAATCTCTCTATTAGATAGAACAAACCATAACCTACCTCAACCAGAGAACCGGAATCAAGCAAGTTAGTTCACCACCACTTTTTCTTTCTTCAATATCTCCAAATGTTTCAAATATATGAAATACACAATATTCGTAAGGAAACAAATCCACAGATACCCATATTACTATATGTCTAGGCTAGACCAAAAAACTCACTTAATGCTATAATCAAGTTCCTAAATTTTAAGTCTAAGGTTAAGCCTTAATTTCTCCAAATAACATAACTTTAATAGTATTTCTATAATATAATATATCTAATATTTAATTATTCATACCAATATATTGAATCTTAAACAATAATGTGATAATTAAGAATTAATTAAAACCACTTAAGCCGCTGTAGTCTTCGTGAACAACAAAGAGAACCAATTGCCAGAAATTAACAACATTATTACATTGGTATTCCCTTAAACCCTTACAAACAATTCACCACTTATTTTATTTATTTTACCCACTGATTGTTTCCCTATTTAATGTTTGCCACCTTAACCTATTTACTACCATTTGTCACTAGATTTTATCCACAATTTTAATGTAGCTAACCAATATATTTTAATATCTTCTTTAGTATCATTAAAGTAATACTAATGTGACCATAAGATAATACAATTCAATAGGAGTTGAAGAGTTGGATTGCCTGAGCGCAAATTGGGTCATCTTCGTGCTATGCGCCACACCTTCTCTTCTCTATTTTTTTCTCTTTTCTAAATTAATTATGTATTAAAAGAAAGAAACCCTACTACTTATTTTTAATAAATATAAGATAAGTGATATAGGTTTTAAAATAAATATTCACTTTAATCTATAAATTAAATTAATCATTTAAAGTTACCCTTCAACTAACTGAAGTTATTAAATAGTCTAAGAAACTCCATTAAAAATTTATGAGATAAATCTTTTATAACATACAAAACTCTATATCTCAAAGTGGGTTGTTACACATTCTTATTCATGTGAATCATGTGTTGGGGCTAGATCAAGGCATGATATACTTCTAGACTCTATTCTCCAAAGCATTCTTCAGATGTTATCCTTGAGAAGGTAGTTAAGTCATGCCTATAAATACTTAGTGGTATTTGATCCCCTAAGAGAAAGTGATTGAATTTTATAAACCATAAGTGATAGAATAATTCTTGAGTTAGAAGGATAGAGAAACCATAAAGAGTGAGAATAATAGATGATTGAAGTAGGTAGTTAAGATTCATGTGGGGATAAGCTAAGAAA
This sequence comes from Solanum virginianum, assembly GCA_000787875.1. Taxonomy (NCBI): domain Eukaryota; kingdom Viridiplantae; phylum Streptophyta; class Magnoliopsida; order Solanales; family Solanaceae; genus Solanum; species Solanum virginianum. Next base: position 12,485 of record DF367766.1, on the reverse strand, counting down.
TGGGTGACAAGTCAAGTCCCTCCTAAGTTTTTGGTTAAAAAGTAGTAAGTATCATCTAACTCTCATGATAGAAGGTAGTGAAAAAGTTATTAGTTAGTATGAAATGGAATATATTCGAATGAGAAAGGAGTTGATGTTGACATGTCATTGTGTTAGTAAAGATTAAGTATATGTGTTGAATAGAAGAACAAATGTCATAAGGTGGTAGATCTAAATTAGGCTCATGATTTGGAAACAAGAATCACATGAGATTTGTCAAGTTACGAACTTAGCTAGGTAAGATATAAAATGGGTAAGATAGATACTACTTAACTTATGAAAAAGAGTATCGATGTACATGTTTAGCACTAGACCCTAAGCTTGAACTTTAGGTGAGCATTATGAAAAAGGGGGATAACATGAAGAAAGTGATGCTATTAGTTGGAGATTTGCTCTAGTAGGCTTGACATAAAATAAGCGAGAAATTAAGATGTTGAATTGAAAAAAAAATGTCATGTTACAAGTATGGTGAATGTGACCCTTAGATGAAAATAGTGAATTGAGACTAAGTCATTAGATAAGAAAAAAGGCCTAAGATGTATATCCAAGATGGTATATAATGTGTGAGATTTTAAGTTTATGATTTTTTGCGGGTACCTAAATAGTATATAAGGGTTGTCAATGTGAAGTAGACTGGTGTAACCATTCTTTATTACCCTTAAGAGATGAGTCAAAGGGGGTTAGCTATAGATAATGAGGAGACTCCCATTATAGTCCAAGTTTTCTTCAGTTAGATGTCTATGAACATAGAAAATGAGTGTTAGCAGACTAATTAGATCGTATGTCATAGAAGCGGCTATTATGTCAATAAAAACAACAAGTATAACACGATGTTCATAAAGATAGAAGAAAGTTAAAAGTGGTGGATCTTTGGTACGACTAATGTGTAAGTGGTGAAATATATCTCTAAAATTTTAAATGAGGATTGGTGATTTCATAGTAAGCTCAAAGAGAGTGCATCAATAATGGGATGAGAAGCTTATGGATAAATAAAATCCCAACGAGTAACTTGGGAAAGACAATGGAGGATTTTAATAGAAGAGTACGTATGAAAATTGGATAAAATGTCCATTGGATTTTGTTGGTATAACTGGATTTAAAGTATCATGTCGATAATAGGGTTCAGTTCAAGATGATGACAATGGCTATTGAGCATAATGATAATAAGAATTTGAGATGAATTATGATCAGGATGCAATCATATGATAAGAATTTTTTTATTAATTGAATTCAGTATGGTAATAATGACTAATGGATTTTAAAGTGATGAATTACTACTATTTGATGAGTACATATCATAAGAAAAGATATAAAATGTGTTGAAACACTGGTCTAATATAAATAAAAAGAGCTAGAGGTTAAAAAACTGATGAATAAAATTAGTAAAATGAAGGTTAATCTTTAGAAAGATACAAGAATGAGGATAATCGTACTGATGGTCAAGGTCAAAGATGTATCTTCCAAGAAAGTGGAGAATTGAATTCAGAGGCACGTGGTTCCATCTGATCTGCTTTGATTATGGTGATAATGTTACGTATCATTCATCCGAGTTTAGAAAATTATTAGGTAACATCTGAAAAGAATCATATATGTGCGGCAAGGATATGGTGATAAGCTCGTTTTATGATTTTTAGTATGGTAAGTAGATTATTGAAATTTCTTATAAAGGATATGGTAAGATCCATAAAGAGGTGATTAAGTAATAAGTTCAGGTACATAGATTCATAAAGATCTTCATAGTATGAGTTAATATTGCCAGATAAGGGAATTGGCTTACATGATTGGAGTTAGAATTCAAGTTCTTCATAGTAGTCTATGTTCAAGGTAGTATGTGTTCTCTATGTAGGAATTGATAAAGTATGACGTGATCAAATTGTTTTGGATGTTGAACATTTGAAAGGACTTATGCATGATTTGGGTTGTAAAGTTAATTACTTTTAACTATTAAAGGACCTAATGCAGGATGTTACTTAAAGTTTTCGTTTAGCGTATGAGGGGAAAAATATCATGAGTTGTTGGTTAAAGTAATAAAAATCAAATATATTGAACAATTTAAGACATTTGAAATTAACGTTATGAAAGGAATCTAAGAAAGGTGAAGGAGTATGACATATCATATAGATCTTTCATTCGAAGTTGAAGGTGTATGGATTTTTACCCTTGAGTTTAGACATTATCATGTAATATGAACTGAGTCAACAAAAACTTATTAGGGGTTTATCTATAATATTTATGAAAAATGATTCAACTAACGAATAGTGACGTGAGGAAAATGTTGCATTTATTTTAATTTGGATTATATGAATTATTGTAGATGACTTATAGGGGAACTACGGTATGGACCTAAAGTTCTACACAACTATTAATGATTTTGGGGTAATTGAAACTACTTTATTGTTGAGACTACACACATACTATTGTAATGTTCTCTTGGTAAAGTAAGGTATTTGTGGAGACTCAATCATTCTACATATGATGGAATAGATGTTATTTTAGAGCAATTAAAGTCTTTTAGTAATTCTACAATTGTCATCTTGATCATAAAAACTTATACAAGAGCTACCGTGAATACTTATAATTGTCCGACAGTCTTACGATTCACCCCATTATTGAGGTCATATTTTGGCTATATATGACTGAATGTGGGGCTGATGAGTGGATTATTTACAGTCACTGCTATTGTTCTATTATTTTTTTTATAGTGTTGTTAGAAGTTCTATATGTTTGAATATATTTATCTCTTGCTAAGTGGGTACTTGATCATTTCTTTCGTTAAGTTAATTTTTTTTTTAGTTTTATATGATGTGTATTCAATGTCTAAAGAAGTGGTTATTTGATCATTTCCTTTGTTGAGTTAGAAAAAATTATTTTTCTATGATGAGTATTCAATGTCTAAAGATCACATTTTATAACTTAAGCTCGTGAGAAGAGTTGATTGTAAGAATGAAATCTTGACAAGATCTGTGATGATTTTTGCATTATGAGTGAAGAGTGGATGGTTCAGGTTCATTTCTGATTATAGTCGATAATATTGGCTCAAAATTTTATCGTGATTATGTGAGAAAAGAATTTGTCCAAATGATTGTGTTATGATCAAGCGAGTTTTGATTCTGATTTGGTTCATGAGTTAGTATGTGATTTGAAAATTATTTCTATTGTAAATCTACCAAGATTTGATCCAAAAGTTTAGTTCTTAATAGTTGATCTTGATGAATGATTTTAAGGAGGAGCTAAAAAAAGAGAGATGTACACCGACTTTAGAAAATCATAATTCAGATTATTGGTAATACGGGTTATTCTTCTTTCTCCTTCTTTTGACCGTTCGAGGATGAATAGTGGGTAAATTGATATCTAATGTAATGACCCATTAGGTCGTTTTAAGTACTAAAAATTTTTATTCCATAAAAGATTTATCTCGTAAAATTTTAGTGGGTATTTTAGACGATTTGATAGATATAATTAATTAAGATTAAGGTAAATTTAAATACCTAATTTAATTAGGATACTAAATTGATAACTTATAAAATATTCTATACCACTTAGCAGACATGTTAAAATCAGTTACTAAGGTTTATCAGTCGAAGGAAAAAAAAATAAGAAGAAGAGGAACAGATGCACGAGGACTAAGCCTGTGTTGCCGACGAAAAGCAGCTGAAACTACTTACAGGTAAATTATTTTCCCTCTAATTTTATCAATAATAAGATGTTCATTTATATATTCCAGGTAAATTATTTTCCCTCTAATTTTACCAATAATAAGATGTTCATATATATATATATATATATATATATATATATAGCTTTTGATTAATAGTATGTAAGTTAATCGGAAAAAGGAGTTGGAAATTGTAAGTTGAATTAAATGAGTTTCTTTGATATTAGCGGGAGACATAATTATTATACCAATTGTTGGCTTAATTGGTTAAGGGAGATTATGGATGAACAAGGGTTAAGGTGTCGGTTCATATACTTAGAAATTACATTGTGCACTACGGGCTGGTTAAATTATCATATTTTAATTTAAGTTTTGGTATGCTAGTATAGGTATTTACATATTGGGTGTATTGTATTATATAAATACTATTAGAATGAAAAAATTGTTAGAAAAAATAATTTAAGATCATTTATTACGTAAGTCACAGAGATCATATTATATTTACAAACTTGACATTTTATTTACAAAAGTGTACATATCTTTAACATTTTTTATTTTATTTTTTATTTATTTTGTTATCTTGGTTTTGGCTTAAAACTGTCTTTTTTGTTTTCCAATGCCTCTTTTATGACTATTCTTAACTTCAGAAGCAACATCAATAAAGTCTTTGCTTTGTCTTTTTAAAAATTAATTATCATTTCTCACACACCTTTTTTTTTCCTTTTTCATTACTGAAAAATTTTTGAAGTTCATTTTATTTTATTTTTTTATCTTCGTCATTCTTTGTGGCAGCCATTGTTGAAACTATCTAATACCAATTTTTATTTTTTTCCCTCTTTTTGTTCCTTGTCTTCTTCATTACTTGGTAGCCATTGTGAAATATTATAACATGATTTTTTTTCTCTCTTGGTGCTTTATCTTTTAACCATGTCCAAAATTACTCCTCAAAAAATACCAATTCGTCGGGGTCCTCATTTTAATCAGGAGCTAATTTTTTTGGATTCGACCCATGCACGTTGTTCAATATCGAATTTTGACCTTCATGTTTTTACTCTATCACCAGCAAATAATAAACCTGTGGTGGTTGATACCAACAATTGCAAGACTAAATCACCTACGAACCATCATTCTAAACATGTGAAAGGGAAGGAGAAGGTATCTGACCACCCCATGACAGTGACTTTGAAGAGTTGCCTAGTTCGAAAAGACTCCGACTCAGCCAAGAGTGTAAAAGCAAGGTATTTTTTTAATTTTCTTTTTTTAATTTTTTATAGGCATCTGCTAATTTTAGGTAATAATTCTTTTATTTTGAAATAATTTTCTTATGTTCTTAGTCTATCGTTCGAAACAAACCAACCAAGGCTAAATCTATTAAGCTAACAAAAAGGAATGAAAAATAAGCGGACAAAGTTTGGAAAGTATGTTGCAATGATTTTAAGAGTATGCTTTTTCTATTTTTTATGCATTAGAATTTTGTGCAGTAATTCTTTTTTGGTTGATAATTTTTTTTTAGACAAAGGCAACATTATCTCGGTGGTTGTGCTACACAAATTTTAAAGTTTTTGGTGAGATTAAGCAACACTTATCGAAGTTAATTCATTATTTGATAGAATAGATTGTGCAACTTTGCTATATGCATTGGTTCTCAATTGGGGTTCTGCGTTGATGTGTGTTGATATAAAGATTGGTTTCATGGTTGGTTTCTTAGTTGATGTATACGTTGGTTCACATGTGTCATGTTGGTTTTAGTGTTGGTTTCTGTTCTTGTATTTTGGTGTATTTTTTACAACTATAATTTCTTTTTTAGTGTTCTCTTTTTTTTAGTAGACTTGTTAGATCTTGTATTCAATAATTTTAGGGTCTCTTTTAGAGCTATTTCGCGATTTGGTAGAATAGATGGTGCAGCTGTTGATATATGCATTGATTCACAACTGGATTCTGTGTTGTTATATATTAATATCATAGTTGGTTTCTCAGTTGATGTATATATTGGTTTACAGGTGTAATTTTGGTTTCTGTTATGATTTTTTATGTATTTTTTTTTTTATAAAGATTTGATTTCTTTTTTGGTTTTCTTTTTTTGTTAGTAGAATTGGTAGATCTTGTGTTAAAAAAAATTTAGGGTCTCTTTTAGAGTCAAATCCTTGTTGATAGAAGAGATGGTGAAATTGTTGATATATACACTAGTTCCCAGTGGGGTTCTGTGTTGATACATGCTTATACATATATTGGTTCCACACTTTTGATTTTGTATTGGTGTATACATTGGTTCTCAAATGTCATATTGAGTTTAATGTTGATTTTTATTTTTGGTTTATCATTTTCTCAACTATGATTTCTATTTTTGATTTTTTTTATTATTACACTTGGTAACATTCATTTTTGTTGATAGGACAGTTGATGTAATAGTTGATGTAGATATTGAAAACTCAATAAAATACGCTAACATAAATCATCGGTGTTTAACATACTTAGTAGGACCATCAAATCTTAGTTTTCAAAATAATGCATAAAAGCAACAATAGTCTTCAATTAGGGTTCATGTGAATGAAGACATGAACATATATTCAACCAATTACTCAACTTCAAGAAGATTATCAAGATATTATTGTATACAGGAAACTCATTAATATAATAGAAACTTAATTCAAGAATTTAATCAAGATAATACTCCAAGAATCATGTATGGGGACTCATGGTTTCTTAATTCATCTATGAACATCTATGGGGCACATAGGAGGAGAATCCCATGCTTTTATTTTAGCCTTACATACCTGGTATGAAGTTTGACAATCAACTTCTCAAGAAGTTAGCCTCAATCCTTTGAACCCTAGCTCTTTCTACTCTTCTTCGCTCAAGGTTTCTACTTAGTTTTTGTGTAAGGAATTTTCAGATAGGTTTTGAAACCCTTTTTAGGCCAAAAATGACTTATATTGGTCGTGGATTAAGTCTAGGAGGGGTGAAAAGTCTAGAATGCCTCTCAAAAGATTTAAAAATTTTGAACTTCCGTAAAATAGGTTGGGGGAACAGGTCCACGACGCGGACCTGTCGCATACCTATGTATTTTTGGAATCCAATCCCTGTCGAAAAAATTAAAAAATATAAGTGTGGGTCCGCAATAGGTCCACGCTGCAACACTAATATATACCTTGACTGTCTTAGTTTTCGGATTAAAAAATTATTTTTTGATTCGATTGCTTTAAAATTAGGTCAAGATCACTTTTCCACCTATGTTTTCGTGCTGATCACAAATCCAATCTCGAATTTTCCATCCGAGCTTGGAAAGACCCATTATGCGCATGATTTCATTCTAGGGATTTCAATATTTTCACAGGGTGTTACAGTTTTTGTCTTTGTTTGTGTGCAAATCCAAATGGCCTTCCCCAACTTTGCCAACACTCATATAGTGGTAGGCATCAGCCGTAGCTTCTAAACATGGTGGGAAAATATTAGGCAAGATTGCGCAAGAGAAGTTGCTCAACTGGTGGGAGGGTTGACCATCGTAATCTGTGTCATCCTAGATCGGTACCTGATTTGAGCTTTGTTGCAATTTTGGTATCCTATTAGAGCAGTTTTCAAAATTCGAACACTTCAAATTGACTCCAACTGTTAGGGAGATTGGGGCTTTCACC
>DF367767.1:387-12273 GCA_000787875.1 Solanum virginianum | reverse complement strand
GCGATCAGTACAAAAAATTAATTCAGAAAATAGTCTCGCCTCGACAAAAACTCAAAAAAATGCGAATTATTTTTCTTCAAGAAAGCTCAAAACAATGGAGTTTTCGCACCCCTTTCGTAACGCGGAGTGGACGCGGAACCACACTTTGTTATTTTTTCGAATTTCGATGAAAAGTGAGAATTTATGAAAAGTAAGAAATAACACTAGTGCGCGTTGTGCACTAGTGTATTTTCGGAGTAGATTTATTCTTTTAATGGGGAGGGGCAATTTTCACCATTCCCACACCTCATATCCTAAACTAATCCATTTTTAAGTTGTATTTAGTCCCTAAAACATTAATTTCCTCATTCATTCTCTCAAACAAGCGAGCTCTTTCATGAACATATGCTCAGGAGCTCAAAAAAATGATAGTAGGGCTTAAGGATTTCTCCATCTCCTCAAGAAATTCCTTCCAAGGTATGTAAGGCCATCCAAAAGTAATTATTTTGCTAATATTTTCAGAAATCGAAACTAGTTTTCACCATGAATCTTCAAATCTAAATTGAGATTAAATTTCCCGTAAACTTTGTGAGTATGTTAATTTTTATGACAAATTCCATAGACTCTTGATGGATATTATTATCTTTGGTCTTTATATCATCCATTTTAAAGAATTATTATCAAGTTTATGTTCATTCTTGAACAAGAATTATTATTGTTGAGTTTCTTGAAAAGTCTTGATATTCTCTCAGGACAAGAAAAGATTTGTTTGAAACAAGTTAAAGAATGCTTTTCTTGAATCATTCTTGCATTTTATCTGAGTATATGAAATGTTAAAGAATGATTTTCTTGAAGGTTTCTTGGTGCTTTAGTTTAGAAATCTAGTATGTTTGAAAGTACATGAAAGATATTAGTTTAGCAATGTTAAAGATTTCAGTTGAGAAAGTTAAGTAGTAAGCTGGGCTAAGTCCCCAAGAAAGCCAGATTTCAAGAAATTATGTGATCTATTAAGTATGAGCTATATAAAGTATTTTGGGAGTAGTATTGAGCACTAATATGGGTGAGAGTAGAATAAACTACTCGAACTTATAAACTATGTAGCCAGCATAGGATAGAATTGTACTACTCTTTACTTATGATGTCTATGAATTGTTAGACCTAGGAACCACGTTGTCATTTGTAACCCATATGTAGCTGTGAAGTTTGGGGTTAATCCAGAACATCTTCCCACTGAGATGGCCCAGTTTTGGGATGGATCCACTCCCCTAGTTATTCGTCACCTATCCCGGCAAAGTACAGGAAGACTCTGGCAGCGTGGGCAAGACGTTGTATCACCATGAAGCTCATAGTGGTGGTTGTCGGTTAGAGAAACTCCCCAAGCTAATAAACTAAGTTTTACTTATCAGTTTTCATCATACCACCTTTATGATTATTGCTATTTACTTATGAATTATGATTATATCTTTTGTAATGCATTATGATATCCCTATTAAATATTTCGACCATCTTACATATCGTACATTCCATGTACTGACGTCCTTAGGACCTGCATCATTTTATGATGCAGTCGCAGGTGACAGGATTTCTCAGCAGCTACTCCGTTGAGAATCTGACAGCTTCCAGTTTTGGTGAGGCCTTTTTTCAGTCCGAGGCTCTTGAGTTGTTTATGTTGTTTTTCAGTATTTATTTCTAGTTTGACTGCTTAGGGCCTGTTTCAGTTGTCTTTTCAGACAGTATTAATAGATGTTCCATGGACCGTGTATTTAGTATTGCAAGTTTCCAGTTATTCAAACATTGCTTAAAAGCTTTTCATTCAGTATTCGCACCAAATTTTTGGATTGCTTTTAATTAGCCTTTTCCACTATTATGATTCTTTCGCTGAGTAGTAGCCAGGTTAAGTGGTTCACTTAGGGACTAGAAATGATTTTTGAGTGCCGATCATGTCCAAGGTGTAGACTCGGGGCATGACAAACTTGGTATCAGACCAAAAAGTTCAAGAGTCCTAGGGAGTCTACAGAACCGTGTCTTGTAGAGTCCGCATTATGGGTGTAAAGCACGCCACATCTATAATAGGGAGGCTATGGGACATTAGGAAGTGGCATCTTTTCTTATTATTCCTTGTCTTATGCTTCAGAGTATATCTCTGTGAAGTCCCTTCTAACTCATGTGTTCATGCTATGTTTTTCAGATCATGCCTTCTTGCAGAGCTAATAGACCAACCTGGCCGAATTATGGAGTAACCTAGAGGCCCAGCTGTGCCTATGGAGCAGCACAACAAGCTGATATTACTAATGCTGAGCTTCACCATGCCATTCAGACCTTGGGTCAGGCAGTCGCTACTCAGGGAGGTCGTCAGGGAGATGGCAGGAATGATGGGGCAGACACCGCCAGAGTTAAAGAGTTTCTGAGAATAAACCCACCAGAGTTCACGGGATCTGATGTGAAGGAGGACCCTGAGAATTTTATTGAGGAGCTTCAGAAGGTGTTTCAGGTGATGCATATAGCTGATGCTGAGCGGGTTTAGTTGGCCACCTATCAGCTTAAGGGGGGTAACTAGACTCTGGTTTGATCAGTGGAAAGGGAGCAAGGCAGATGGGGCTCCAGCTATTACTTGGGCAGGGTTTGAGAAGGCCTTTTTTGGACAGTACTTTCCCAGGGAGATGAGATAGGCTAAGGTGAGAGAGTTTTTGAACTTGAAGCAGGAGAATATAAGTGTACGGGAGTATAACCTCAAGTTTACTCAACTGTCCCATTACACTCTGGCTATGGTAGCAGACATGCACACTAGGATGGATCTCTTCGTGTCTGGGCTCTCTCGAATGACCAAGAGGGAGGGCAGGAATGCAATGTTGATTGGGGATATGGATATAGCCCGCTTGATGACATATATGCAGCAGGTAGAGGAGGAGAAGATGCAGGATAGGGAAGAGTTTAGGAGTAAGAGGGCCAACACATCAAGCCAGGAGACAAGCAAGAGGGGGATGGGAGGTGGAAGTCACTCATCTTTCCAGCCTAAGACAGCCAAACCTGCACCCTCATCCGCTAGGGCACCTGCACCATGGGTCAGAAATGAGCATGGATCAAGCACCACAGGTTCTTGGGCAGCCAGTCACAGGGTAATATGGCTCCAGGATCACACTGTTATCCTATTTATGGTAAGTGTGGTAAGTCTCACCCCGGAGAGTGCCTTCTGGGCATAAATAAATATTTCAAATGTGGTCAGATGGGGCATTTCCTATAGTATTGTCCTATTAGGAAGCAAAATATGAGGGATACCAGGCCACAAACAGTCTCTTTAGCCCCGTAGGGTAAGCCACCTCACAGGGGTACTACAGCAGGGACAAGTGGGGGGCACAAACCGCTTGTATGCCATGGGCACTAGATAAGAGTAAGAGAACTCACCAGATGTGGTTATAGTTATGCTCAAAATCTTTACTTATGATGTCTATGAATTGTTAGACCTAGGAACCACGTTGTCATTTGTAACCCATATGTAGCTGTGAAGTTTGGGGTTAATCCAGAACATCTTCATAAGCCTTTCAGTATTTCTACTCCTATGGGAGAGTCTATTTTAGCCCAAAGGATCTATAGGGGTTGTCCAGTCTCCATTTATATTGCAGCTGATTTGGTGGAGTTAGATATGGTAGAGTTTGATGTCATCCTAGGCATGGATTAGCTTTATGTTGGGTAAGCCTCTATAGATTGCAGAACTAGAGAAGTCAAATTTCAGTTTCCTAATGAACCAGTCCTAGAGTGGAGGAGTAGCTCAGTCGTTCCTAAAAGTCAGTTTGTATCATACCTCAATGCTATGTGAGAGGTCAGGATTCTCGTGCCGAGGCACCAGCTCTTCAGTCTATTCCAGTTGTGAATGAGTTCCCAGAAGTCTTTCCTGAGGATCTTCCCGAAATTCCTCCTGATAGGGAGATAGACTTTGGTATAGACACTCTTCTAGATACTCAGCCCATATCTATTCCTCCATACTGTATGGCTCTTTCGGAGCTAAAAGAGTTAAAGTTACAGCTGAAAGATCTTTTAGATAAGGGATTCATTAGACCAAGCATCTCACCTTGGGGTGCTCCAGTTCTCTTCGTGCGAAAAAAGGACGATTCTCTTTGGATATGCATAGATTACCGTCAGTTGAATAAGATCACCATTAAGAACAAGTATCCTCTCCTAAGAATTGATGACTTATTCGACTAAATTCAAGGTGCTACCTATTTTTCCAAGATAGATCTTAGATCTGGGTATCATCAACTTAAAGTTAGAGAGAAAGACATTCCTAAGATAGCTTTCAGAACCCGATATGGCCATTATGAGTTCTTGGTCATGTCCTTCGAGTTGACAAATGCACCAGCAGCTTTCATGGATCTTATGAACAGGGTATTGATGTCGTACCTAGATATATTTATTATTGTATTCATAGATGATATCCTGACCTACTCCTGTAGTAAGGAGGAGCATGCAGACCATCTTAGAGTTATCCTTCAAAGCCTTAAGGATCAATAGCTATATGTCAACTTTTCTAAGTATGAGTTCTAGTTGGAGTCTGTGGCATTTCTGGGGCACATTGTGTCTGGTGAGGGTATCCAGGTTGATTCCTAAAAGATTGAGGCAGTAAAGAATTGGCCAAGGCCCACAACTCCCATAGTGATAAGGACTTTCTTGGGCTTGGCGGGGTACTACAGACAGTTTGTAGAGGGATTTTCTTCTATTTCATCTCCCTTAACTAAGGTTACTCAGAAGAAGGCCAAGTTTGAATGGTCAAAAGCTTGTGAGAAGAGTTTCCAATAGTTGAAGACTAGGTTGACCACAACCTCAGTCTTATCCCTACCAAATGGAGTTGATGATTTTGTGGTTTATTGTGATGCTTCAAGAGTTAGCTTGGGTTATGTATTAATGCAGAGAGGAAAGGTGATAGCATATGCCTCTAGATAGCTTAAGATTCATGAAAAGAATTACCCAATTCATGTTCTTGAGCTTATTGCGGTGGTGTTTGCTTTAAAGATTTGGAGACACTATCTATATGGTGGGCATGTGGATGTATTCACGGATAACAAAAGTTTGCAGTATGTGTTTGGCCAGAAGGAGCTGAACTTGAGATGGAGGAGATGATTAGAGCTGCTAAAAAACTATGATTTTGAGTATCCTCTATCATCCAGGTAAAGCTAATGTGATTGTTGATGCTCTTAGCAGGGTGACCATGGAGAGCACAACCCATGTTGAGGATGAAAAGAAAGAGTTAGCTAAGGAAGTTCACAGACTAGCCTGTTTGGGGGTGCAGATTGAAGATTCTGATGAAGGCGGGGCCTTTGTCAGAAATAGGTCAAAGTCATCTTTGGTGGTGGAAGTGAAAGAAAATCAAGATATGGACCCCATCTTTCTCCAATTGAAAGAAGATGTTCAGAAGCAGAAAGTGTTAGTGTTCTCAAAAGGGGGAGATTGTTTCCTGAGATACCAAGGCAGTTTGTGTGTGCCAAATGTTGATGATCTTAGAGATAGGATCTTGGCTGAGGCTTATGATGCAAGATACTTTATCTATCCTGGTGCAACCAAGATGTATAGAGATTTGTGACGGAAATGATTAATATGGACTTGGTAACAGGCTTACCTCGATCCTGTAGATAACATGATTTGATATGGGTCATAGTAGACAAAATGACCAAGTCAGCTCACTTCCTACCCGTCAAGACGACTGATACAGTTGAGGATTATGCCAAACTCTATCTTAAGGAGATTTTTAGGCTGCACAGGGTCCCTATATCCATCATTTCAGATAGAGAAGCTCAGTTTACAGCACAATTTTAGAAGTCCTTTCAGAAAAGGCTTGGTACGAAGGTGAATCTTAGCACAACTTTTCATCCACAGACAGACGGGCAAGCAGACCGGACCATACAGACCTTGGAAGATATGTTGAGGGCTTGCATGATAGACTTTAAAGGTAATTGGTATGATCATTTACCTTCTATTGAGTTCTCTTATAATAATAGCTTTCAGGCCAGCATACAAATGACACCATATGAAGGTGTAGATTACCCATATATAGCTTTCAGGCTAGAATACAAATGGCACCATATGAAGCCTTTTATGGAAGAAGGTGTAGATCACCTATAGAGTGGTTTGAAGTTGGTGAGGCAGGATTGATAGGACCTGATCTAGTCCATCAGGCTATGGAAAAAGTGAAGGTTATCCAGGAGAGGCTCAAGATAGCTCATAGCAGACAAAAGTCTTATACAAATATTAGAAGAAGAGATTTAGAGTTTGAGATAGGCAATTGGGTGTACTTGAACGTATCCCAAATAAAGGGAGTTATGAGATTTGGGATGAAGGGGAAGCTCAGCCTATGATATATTGGGCCATAGCTGATTCTAAGAAGAGTAGGTAGCAATACGTATGAGTTGAAGTTACCAGCAGAGTTAAGTGCGATACACCCGGTGTTTCATATTTCCATGCTTAAGAAGTGCTTGGGAGATCCCTCTCTAGTTGTCCCGATTAAAAGTGTTGGGATTAAGGACAACTTGTCTTATGAAGAGATTTCGATGCAAATATTAGACCGACAAATTCGTAAGTTAAGGACCAAAGAGATAGCTTCAGTTAAGGTATTGTGGAGAAACCAATTCATGGAGGAAACCACATGGGAAACAGAAGCAGACATGATGGCCAAGTGTCCACACTTGTTCGTTGGCCTCAATGAGGATCTTGAAGGTAAACTTTCATTTTTCACCTTGAAGATTATGTTTATTAAGTTAGAAAATCTTGTGGTTTGAGTTAGCTTTTTTCGTATCTTTATTATTTGAGGACGAATGATCCCAAGGGGGAGATATTGTAACACCTAGTAAAATTATAAAAATACCTCTAGAATTAACCTTGTGCATAACGTATCTTCCATTGCTCCATTTGTAAATCTGAAATTAGATTTATGATCAGTGTAAAAAATCAATTCGGAAAATGGTCTCGACTAGATAAATACTCAAAAAAATGCGAATTAGTTTTCTTCAAGAAAGCTCAAAACAGTGAGGTTTCTATGCCCCTTCCGTGACGCGGAGTGGACGTAGAACCACACTTTATTATTTTTCTGAATTTCGATGAAAAGTGAGAATTTATGAAAAAGTGAGAAATAACACTAGTGCATGTCGCGCACTAGTGTATTTTCGGAGCAAATTTGTTCTTTTAAAAGGGAGGAGCAATTTCAACCTTTCCTACACCCTATTTCCTAAACTAATCTATTTTTAAGTCGAATTTAGTCCCTAAAACATTAATTTCCTCATTCATTTTCTCAAACAAGTGAACCCTTTCATGAACATACGCTCAAGAACTCAAGAAAATAATAGTAGGGCTTAAGGATTTCTCCAACTCCTCAAGAAATTCCTTCCAAGGTATGTAAGGTCACACAAAAGTAATTATTTTTCTAATATTTTCAGAAATCAAAACTAGTTTTCACCCATGAATCTTCAAATCTAAATTGAGACTAAGTTTCCCATAAACTTTGTGAGTATATTAATTTTCATGACAAATTCCATAGACTCTAATGGATATTATTATCTTTTGTCTCTATATCATTCATTTTAAAGAATTATTATCAAGTTTATGTTCATTCTTGAACAAGAATTATTATTGTTGAGTTTCTTGAAAAGTCTTGATATTATCTCAGGAAAAGAAAAGATTTGTATGAAACAAGTTAAATAATGCTTTTCTTGAATCATTCTTGCATTTTAGTTAAGTATATGATATACTAAAGAATGATTTTCTTGAAGGTTTTTGGTACTTTAGTTTAGAAATCTAGTATGTTTGAAAGTACATGGAAGATACTAGTTCAGCAATGTTAAAGATTTCAGTTGAGAAAGCTAAGTAGTAAGTTAGGCTAAGTCCCCAAGAAAGTCAGATTTCAAGAAATTATGATCTATTAAGTATGAGCTATATAAAGTATTTTGGGAGTAGTATTGAGCACCGATATGGGTGAGAGTAGTATAAACTACTCGAACTCATAAACTATGTAGCTAACATAGGATAGGATTGTACTACAGTACCTTCCCATTAGCCACTAAGATGATCCAGTTTTGGGATAGATCCACTCTCTTAGTTATTCATCCCCTACCTCGGCAAAGTACAGGATGGTTCTGGCAGCGTGCGCAAGACGTTGTATCACCACGAAGCTCATATTGGTGGTTGTCGGTTAGAGAAACTCCCGAAGCTAAGAAACTAAGTTTTACTTATCTGTTTTCAACATGATATTTTCAGCATACCAGCCTTAATGATTATTGCTATTTACTTATGAATTATTATTATATCTTTTGCAATGCATTATGATATCCCTATTAAATATTTTGACCATCTTATATACCATACATTTCACGTACTGACTCCCTTAGGACCTGCATCGTTTTATGATGCAGATGCAGATGACAGGGTTCCTCAGTAACCGCTCTGTTTAGAATCTGACAGTTTCCAGTTTTGGTGAGGCATCTTCTCAGTCGAAGGCTCTTGAGGATTTTATGTTGCTTTTTAGTATTTATTTCTAGTTCTGACTACTTGAGGTCTATCTCAATAGTCCTTTCAGACAATATTAGTAAAGGTTCTATAGACTGTATGTTTAGTATTGCAGGTTTCCAGTTATTCAGACATTGCTTAAAAGCCTTTTCATTCAGTTGTGTAAACAAAGATGAATTTTTGGATTGCTTTTAATTAGCCTTTTCCACTATTATGAGTCTTCCATTGAGTAGTAGCCAGGCCAAGTGGTTCGCTTGGGGACCAGAAATGGTTTCCAAGTACCGGCCATATCCAGGGTGTAGGCTCGAGGCGTGACACCTTGTTTTTGTCCTTAGGCTTAAATAAGTCATGCGAGCTAAATGACAACTTTGTCTTCTGCAATAAAAGTAGAGTAACTGATCCGAGTGAAATAAAATCGCTTAGTTTTGATTCTTCTCTCTCTTTCTTTTGTTTGTTTTTATTTAATTGTTTGGGGTAGAATAATTTATTTATTTGTCTAATTTCTTATTGTATTTTTTATCACTTAGATTTTAAATAGGATAATTATTAAAATTTGAGACCTTAATTGTTATTTGTAACCCCCTCACATAAAATGCGAGATACAACCGTGACCCACAGTTGTGGACCTCGAAGGGTGCTTAATACCTTCCCTTTAAGGTAACTTGAACCCTTACCCGTTCTCTAGTTTACCTTGACCTTTGACTTAGATTTAGACTTAGAGTGGTGTCCTAATGCACCTCGAATCATTAGGTGGCGACCCTTCAACTTTTTAAAATCCCAAAAGAGTCCTTGCCACGATGTCGTTCACGTTCCCGTCTTTTCGCGAGAAAAAATGGGACGTGATAGAATGACGACTCTGCTGGGGATATTAGGTTCTAACCATAACGTGTCTCTTCTATGTGGGTTTCTTTGCTTTATTTATATTTTCTTTACTTGCTTTATTTATAGTTATTATCCTTACTAACTTGTTTTTTTCCTTTCCCTTATTCCCGCTAACTCTCTCCCCCCATTCCTGTCCCGTCCCCATTTATTTTGTTTCTATTATTGCTCTAACTCGTTGTCCCTACCCCTGTAATTTTATGTGCTTATTACTGTTTTATTTGCTAACTATTACTGCTTTGATAAATTGTCATTTCATTCATATATTCCCCCACTTGGGATCCTATTTTTTTCTTTTAAGGTGATGTCGTGCCTTTGCACTTCTCCTGCCTTCTTTTCAAACCTAAATTTTAGAGAGTAAGCGCATGTGTGGTGAATGACGAATAGTCTTACTACCATTGGACCACGTGCTTCTCTCATAGGAACACCCAGTCCGTGTCTAACCCACTCTTTAGAAACCTAGGATAAAGCTATTCACCCCAAAGTTTAGGCCACACATACATAATCCCTAGATAGTTTGACCCTATGGGGTCAATCTACATTAATAGAGCTACCCTGTTAAGTCTAGAGGGTCCAACACCCTCCAAGACAAAATAATGCATATTTTGTATCAATGTGATCACGGTAATTTAATCCAAGCCAATTTATGTTAATCAGAGTTTAGAAAATCTGTTGGTTGTCTTTGTTTTGCAGATTTATGAGGTTCAATCAACGCTCTTGGAGAAAATCAAGATTAGGATCATTCAAAATTGTAATAGTTGTAATACTAATAAATAAGTCTTTAAATTATCTATTATTTTTATTTATTTATTTGTCTAACTCTAAACTTTTGGAATTTTGAAAGTTTGAAGAGTCGCTACCTAATGATTTAAGGTGCATTAGGACATCATTCTAGACTAAAAATAATAATAATAAACTAAGGTCTCAACTACCAGAGATCGGGTAAGGGTTCAAGTTACCTCGAAAGGAAGGTGTTAGGCACCCTTCGAGGTCGACAACTATGGAATGCGGCCGTATCTCGCATTTTATGTGGGGGTTTAACAAATAGGGTCTCTTATTTTCATAAATATTATCCTAATTAATTCTAAGTGAGAAATTAAACAAGTATATAAAATAAATCTAACTGCCCCAATCAATTTAAAATAAATGAAGAGAAAATACTATACTAAACGCGTTATTATTCCACTCGGATCAGTTACTCGGCTTTTATTTCAGAACACAAAATTAAATCATCCTTTTATAGCTCATGTGGCTTATTTAAGCCTAAGGACAAAAACCAAGGTTTTATCCTATTCAAGCTCAAGTTTAGATCATCATGTCCAAGGGTCCTATGTACCCCTACCTCTCCTAGGTTGATTTATTATTAATCTTAAAGGCGCACTAAAAAAATAAAAATTCTAACGTCTTCCTAAAGTGCCTAACGTCCCTTCCTATGGTCCAAGAGGCATTGGACTTCTATTTTGGTAAGTTATAGACTAAAAGAAAATTTAGGTTTCCTATTAGACTAGTGTCAACCAAAACATACAAGACGAGCATTTAGCACAAAAACTCAAGTGTTAGAACTCGTATTTCATACATTGGAGCAATTAGGAAATTTGGGACCAAAATTAGAATTAATTGGAAGTTGAAAAATTTGAGTATTGGGAACTCTAGTAACCTAAGTTTTTGTAAGGCATTGGATCGATTAGAAAAATTTGGGATCAAAATTGAAATTAAGTAGAAGTTGGAAAATTTGAGTTTTCTGGCCGTGTTGAGTTTTAATTTTTAGATTAGGGTTTTGTCAATCCTATCAGCTCCGGAATGTCGAATCTAGTCTTAGGAAACTTGCAGAACTTAATTTGGAGTTATAATGAAGATTTCGGATTATAAATTGCATTTTTGGTCATTACTGGAGCTAAAGTTTAACTTTGGTCAACATTTGGGGTTCAGAAGCCTGATTTAGAATTTTGATAATTTCATCAGTTTCGTATGGACAAACTAACGCTAGAAATGACTTTGTTACAATTTTTGGAGCTTTTGAAAATATTTTGAGTTTTTTGAATTCGAAACTAGTTTAAATGATTTTTATCGGGTTTTGGGGTCAAGGAGATCTCAAGTGTAAATTTTGATATTTCCATTGGATCCGAAATGTCGATTTTGGGCTAGGAGGACCTTTTGTTCAGTTTCGAGGCTTTTGGATAATTTGACCTACCGGTAGCATTCGAGATTTAAAGTGGGATCCATATTGGCGTAAAACGATCTCCGTTGAAAATTTTGACTGCACCATTGAGTCCGAAATGTTGTTTTTGATAAGATTGCATATATGAATTGTATTCTTATGACTTCAAATTAGGCCGAAACATCAAAATTAAGATTGAACAGTGGAGGAGAATAGTAAGGCGATGCCACATGGCCCAATAGAAAGCTGCCACATGGCAAAATACTGTTCACAATGCTTAACAGCTACAAAAATATCTGCAGTTGAACATGTCTCAAACGTTCAACATTTCCCCAATTTCACAACCCCTTTTCTCTTTCAATTTTGATCCGATTTGGGTGATTCAT
>DF367769.1:53966-68993 GCA_000787875.1 Solanum virginianum | reverse complement strand
TATTCGATCTCTGACCTATTTTCTCTATCGGCGATCTCTTTTTTGATCTTTCTCCCACTGCCTGCAAACTAACTAGCACGATCTTCTGGGTGGAGAAATAAATTTTGCTCGATCTTTCCTAATCAATTTTTTCTGCGACTAGAAAAATTATTCCACAGTTCTCCCTCCCTCTCCAGAAGAATGACCTAGGGTTTCCAGAATAGGATCTTCTCCTCTTTTTTTTGGGATTTCCTTTTCAATTTGAGATTTCTTGTTCAATATTTTTGGGAACCTTGAAGATCATCTACAGATTCCCATATCTTTCTTTCAGAATTGCTCAACAACTTCTGGTTTTACTCCATCCACTTATGCGTTCCATTACTTAGTTTAACATAGATATTGTTGANTACAGATTCCCATATCTTTCTTTCAGAATTGCTCAACAACTTCTGGTTTTAATGTGATATCCTAAGGAAAATCAATTTTCAGGCGATGTCGACAAATTCCAGCAATAAAAGTTTTTTGACATAAATTTCAAGTGATATCTTCCTAATCCCTTGTTATTTCTCGTTTTTATGAATTTTATCTTGTTAAGTTGCCTTCTAGTTTTGCTTATTACAAGGTTCTATTCTTGTTGTTACCTATACAGTAGTTGATGTTTGCTGTTTTTATATTTTTAGACTTACACATCATATTGTATTAACTTTTATCGGTGTTTGCATCTTGATTTTGAACCTAACTATTTACTTTATATCTCCCTATTCTATTTATGTTGTTAAATATTTCTGTTGTTTGTACTTTCAGACCTCGCTATTTGGTGCCAAATAGTGAGCTTATTGTTTATCATATTGTAATTATTCATAATTTAATAAAACTTCTAGCATAGATTTGAGTGCTTCGGTATTATTATATTGTTGGTAGCTTTGTATTCTACGATTTCTTAAGTTTAGTGCCATCAGGATCTAATAATAGAATAGGGTCATGTCGTCGGTTGGGGTTAGGGTCAAGGGTATGAGGTAGGGGTGGCGAAAGGGTCACAAGCTTATTTAAGTTAAAGATAACGTGATGGAATATAGGATCACTAATAGGGAAATCCATAAATCTAGTAAAATGTCTTAAGAGGAGACATATTAATATAACATGTGTTTAGGAGACTAGATGGGTAGGTACTAAAGGTTGGGACGTGGATAGGTTTAATCTGTGGTTTTCGGGTAGTTCAAGGGATAGAAATGGTATAGGTATCTTAGTAGACGAGGACCTTAAGGATTATGTGGTTGAGGTTAGGAGGGTTAATGATAGAATGACATTTATCAAACTCGTGGTCGGTAGGCATGTAGTGAACATAGTTAGTGCTTATGCGCCCCAAGTAGGCCTAGATAAGGAAGTCAAAAGGCTCTTTTGGGAAGATCTAGATGAGGTTGTGCGAGGCATACTAGAGACAGAAAAAATCTTCATTGGGGGTGACATTAATGGGCATAGGCAACCATCAGCAGGTTTGAAGATGTTCATGGAGGCTTTGGTTTTGGGGAGAGGAATGGAGGTGGGACGGCTCTCTTGGATTTTTCCAAAGCCTTTGAGTTAGTTATTGCTAACTCATGTTTCCCGAAAAGGGATAACCACTTGATTACCTTTCATAGTATGGTAGCTAAGACTCAGATAGATTACCTACTTCTTCGAAAAGTCGATAGAAGTCTATGTAAGAATTGCAAGGTTATTCCAAGTGAAAATATTTCCACTCAACATAGGCTTCTAGTGATGGATTTAAAGATCAAGAGAGAAAAGAAGAAGAAGGTTATTTAGGCCAAACCAATGATTAGATGAGAATACCTTACTCCTGCCCTTTCTTGAGATATGGAAGAAAAGCAGAAGAGAGAAAAGAAGAAGAAGGTTATTTAGGCCAAACCAATGATTAGATGAGAATACCTTACTCCTGCCCTTTCTTGAGATATTGAAGAAAAGCAGAGAAACTTAGAAGCTTGGAGTAGTGGAGGAAATGTGAACAATATTTGAGACACTACTGCAAGATGCATTAGAAAGGTAGCTATTGAGCTACTAAGGGTTTCAAGAGGGACCTTTGGTGGTTGTCAGGGTGATTGATGACGTTCAGGGCAAAGTGAAAGATAAAAAGGTTGCTTAAACAAAGTTGTTAAAGTGTAGGGATGAAGATGAAAAGTGAAGATTTAAGAAGATCTATAAGTTGGCTAAGTCAAAAGTAAAGATGGTAGTGATAAGTGCTAAGATAGCAACGTTTGAGCACCTATATGAGAGGCTAAGTGATAAAGGCAGGGATAAGAGATTGTATAGGCTTGCTAAAGAGAGAGAAATGAAAGATTGCGACTTGGACCAATTGAAGTACATCAAATATGAGGAGGGTGAGGTGTTGGTGGATGACACTTCCATTAGACTATGGTGGCAAGCTTACTTTCACAAGCTTTTAAATGAAAAAGGAGATAGAGATATTAAGTTGGGTAAGTTAGCACACTCGAAAAGTCATCATGATTTCGATTATTGCAGGCAGTTAAGAGTTGAGAAGGTTAAAAGGGCTATTAGTAGGATGACGAGAGGGAGGGTGATCCGACCCGATGAGATTTTGATAGATTTTTGGACGTGCATGGTCAAGAATGTCATAGAGTGGTTGACTAGACTGTTTAATACTATTACAAAGACTACTAAGATTCCTGATGAGTGGCAGAAGAGTACAATGGTTCCATTGTACAAGAATCAGGGGGATATTCAAAACCGTAACAATTATAGGGATATGAAGTTGCAAAGTCACACTATGAAGGTTTGGAGAGAGTGGTGGAGATGAGGGTGAGAAGAGTGGTATCAATTTCAAATAATCAATTTGGATTCATGCTAGGGTGGTCAACTATTGAAGTAATTCATCTTATTCGGAGATTAGTGGACAAATAATGGGAAAGAAAAAAGGACCTTCATATGGTGTTCGTTGATCTCGAGGAGGCCTATGACAAAGTTCCAAGGAATGTCCTATGGAGGTGTCTAGAGGAGAAAGGTGTCCCAATGGCATATATCATGGTCATTAAGGACATGTATGACAGAGCCAAAACTCGAGTAAGAACAGTAGGAGGAGACTCAGTGTATTTTCCTGTTGAGATGGGACTCCATCAAGGATCTGTGTTAAGCCCTTTCCTTTTTGCCTTGGTGATGGAAGAGCTGACACAATATATCTAGGAAGATGTTTTATGGTGTATGTTATTTGCAGATGACATAATACTAATTGATGAGACTCAGAGTAATGTAAATGATAGGTTGGAGGCTTGGAGACAAGCCTTGGAGTCCAAAGGATTCAAACTGAGCAAGACCAAAACAGAATACTTGGAATGCGAATTCAGTGTTGTAAGGGATGAAGCAAACATTTATGTAAGGCTTGCCACTCAATCTATCCCCAAAAAAGAAAACTTTAAGTATTTGGGTCCATCATCCAGAGTATTGGCGATATCGATAATAATATCAGATATCGTATTAGGGTAGCATAGACAAAATGGAGGTTTGCCTCTATAGTATTGTGTGCCAAGAAGATACCACCTAAACTCAAAGGTATATTTTACTGATGGTGGTTAGACCATATTTGCTGTATGGGATAGAGTGTTGGCCAATAAAAAATGCACATGTTTAGAAAATGCATGTCGTAGAGATAAGGATGTTGAGATGGATATATGGTCATACCAGCAGTAACAAGATCAGGAATAAGACCATTTGGGAGAAGCTAGAGGTGGCCCCTGTGACAGATAAAATAAGGGAAGCGAGACTGTGATGGTTTGGACATGTGCAGAGAAGGAGTACTGATGCTCCTATTAGGATATGTGAGAGGTTAGTTTTGGGAGTTATATGGAGGGGTAGAGGTAGAACAAAAAAGTATTAGGGGAGGTGATCAAACAGGATATGGCAAAACTTGATCTTACCGAGGACATGCCCTTAGATAGAAAGGAGTGGAGGTCGCGAATTAGAGTAACGAGCTAATTGGTTGGTAAGGTTAGGTGGATGTCTGGCCTTGGGTATAGTGGGACAGTAGGAGTAGTCATGTTTTATGTCATGTGTTGTCATTATCTGTTGTATATGTTTAAATTTAATCATATTTACATACTGTCATGTGTTATTCATTATTAGTCGCTCTTTCTGTTCCCTTTTCTTTACTTTTTGTCATATTTAGTTTATTCTGCTTATGGGTTTTTGAGATGAGGGTTCCTAGGAAATATCCTCTCTACTTGTATAAGGTAGTGGTAAGCTCTGCGTACATTCTACACTCCCCAAACCCCACTTGTGGTATTCCACTGGGTATATTGTTGTTGTTGTTATATAGAGATGTTTGATGTTTGTCATGTTCTTCTTGTATAAGAGTACTAAATTTTCTAATCAAACCTGAAGCATATGTGAAAATAATAAGTTTTTTCCAATAAGCTAATACACTCGTAACTCTTGACTCAATTCGAGTATTTATTGTTAATATCTTTCACTTTACTAAATTTTCTAATCAAACCTGAAGCATATGTGAAAATAATAAGTTTTTTCCAATAAGCTAATATACTCGTAACTCTTGACTCAATTCGAGTATTTATTGTTAATATCTTTCACTCAGATAGCGCCTTGGATGAGAAATGTTTAGTAACTTATTGATTAGTCCAATTCAAGCTAAAATAATCCATTCATAGATTGGAAGCATCTTGATATAACTAAGTGAGAATTGAGCTTAGATATGCTATGATCATTCTTTGGAAACTAGTATTATCAGGCTTATCTTTTAATTTGTAGTTCATTGTTCCATGTCCTATGAGTTATACGTGGAAGGTATGTGTGTGAGTGCCTTGAACTTACCCAACTACTCTCTTTATTAGGCATCCACTGGAACTAACTTGGGAGAGGATCATAGGCCATTTCTGTTGTGATACCCTCTTTAGCCAAAAACCAACTGAAGTTGTGAATTATGCCCTTAGTGTCCCCATTTGAGCATAAAGCCATTTCATTGGTGCTCATCTCATGAGGCATCCCTTTTCATACTTTCCTTAAACATGAAATCTTATTTGAACCTCACTCTACTTGATTTGTTGAAAAAGTAAGGCCAATGACATAAGTTTAAGGGGGCGGGTTAGGAACTCTATGAGATGATTGAAAACAATGTGTGCCCTTATGTGAGAATAACCAAGGAAAGAAGATTGAATGTTCAAAATGGAAGAAAAATCTTATGAAAAAAATTCTTCAAGAGCATAAAAGAAAGAAAACCTTAAGTTGTGGACATTGAGAAATTAAAAAGTTGGTGAACCAAAAAGAAAAAAAATGTGTGAAAAAGTGCGGGTTTGAAGAGAAAATAGAACAAGGCTTAGGTGAATCATGGAGGGTTATCACTTTAATCTAAAAATGTACCTACCTATCCTTAACACACTGTTACAAACCATTGCTATGTCCTTGTCATCCCAAGATTAGACCCCGAGGGGACTTTGATCGATTTGAAATATGGACAAGCCTATGTGTAAGAATATACGTGTCATTCCTCTCTTACCAGTGTGAGTGTTGTATGATATCCTCTAAACTTAAGGAAATAATGTGTGGTTTATGG
This sequence comes from Solanum virginianum, assembly GCA_000787875.1. Lineage (NCBI taxonomy): Eukaryota > Viridiplantae > Streptophyta > Magnoliopsida > Solanales > Solanaceae > Solanum > Solanum virginianum. Next base: position 63,442 of record DF367769.1, on the reverse strand, counting down.
AAATAAGGAATCAGCTTTGTTGTGAGGACACTTTGAATCATTTTGATGATGAGCTTGCAACATGTGAGCAATTGTAATGACCTAACCTAGGAACCTAGTTGTCACACAGCAAAAGAGATACCTAAAGGCACCTCACCCAAGCCATCTAGGCATCTTAAGCATTAATAGGCATTAAATCAAAATTCTTTGCGAAAAACATAAGGGGAAGGGACTATGGGCCAGTTTATGTAATGAAGCAACATTAAAAAGCAGTGAAAATAGATAGCATCATTTTGTTCATAAGCATACCACTAATACATATCAAACAGAACTAGTATGGACAATTTCCATCAAACAGAAAGAAAATTCATAATAGTCAATAAAAAAAAGTAAAAGTCTTAGAAGGGCCATAAATACATTGTCTAAAACAAAGTACAAAACAAAGTGGAAAATGGGTGGAGTCCTGAACTAGGGGCTTACCAAAATAATAAGGAAGTTTTGAACACCAACTACTAGTCACGAGCCCATGGAGAAGTACCTGTCCCTATATGGTTAAATCATATAGGAAAGTATGAGTTGGTATGTCCAAATGTACTAAGTATGTGAGATGCAATGTATAGATAAAATTATAATGCAATTATAACAAAACGTAAGATAAGGGTATACAAAGATAAAAGAGTCATGAGAAGCTTAATCATGCACAAGGAATAAGACTCAGATCAATATGAGACAATGCATAAGAAAACACATAAAGTGAAGACATATCATAAGATCAGATAAACTTGTGGGAATGGACCATAACCACAGTAAGACCACGTGACCTACTACATATGATCCAATAAACTGCTTTCATTAAGAAAAGGCCAATGCGTTCCTTCTACTCGTAAAAGGTTAATGTACTTTCTAAGGTAGATATCCAAAACTTAGTAACTTTGCAATTGCATTTTTTATATCTTTTGGGCCTACGTAGATCTACTAGTTTAGCCTTCAGGCTCCTATGGTGGCACATAGTGAGGAACATTGAGATTTAGCTTCAAGGGGTCATACTTCAATTAACCGAATGAATCTCAATCTCTAGTGCTCTCAGTGTAAGTCATCCCATGGAAATCTTTAAAACATACTCTTAGAATTATAAGTAGCAATGATAGGAGTAACTTGATAATGTGCATTAGAATATTTGACTTGGCCCATCTCCATAGTGTGCATTACTTAACCTTACCTATTAGTCCTGGTATAACCTCTCCTTGGCCCACCTTAGTCCAGTCAGAAGCACTAGGCAGGTTCTAATCTTGGCCATCACTAAGAAACATGCAAAACAAAGGAGGTTAACTAATACATATATATACACCCTCTATGAATTATAAATCAACTAGTTTTTCATTGTTATTTCAAAACACATGTGTCTTTAACTCTATGACACCCCTTTACGATTGGTTTTTGCTGAATTACAAACCCTGAACAATAGTAAGGGACATGAAACTTCTTTCATTTCATAGTTGAACTTGTAGAGTTCTTCCACACTTAATCATGTTCCTTAATTCCTTGGCCCTACCGATGAAAGGTTTATACAAGTCATAACATATTCCATGAGCCATCTGATAACTCGTATGCTATAATCCTGAAAACTCCAAATTTCTTTTCTATCAGGGATTGGACTTGCAAAACCATCTACGGGATGTAAAATATTCTACGAGCCATTACTTGGTTCATGGATTACCCCACACTTGGAAACCTTTGCCTTTTCTGAAGTTCTATGTTTAAGAACCGAACCAACGACCTGTTAGTGGTCCCATAAATCAGACTTTTGGTCACTTTCTAGGCTAAATTTTATGTACTTAAAGCTTCTATACTAGGGGGAGGGGTCATTACAACTCAGTTCTAGTTACGTCCCCCATTGTCATCATACAATCCTAGTTGTTATGATTAGGTGTATGGATGTTATGTTTTACCTTAGACCTATTTTAATCACTGTTCATACTTAGTTGACCTATGATACCTACTACATACCATTTGCTTAGTACTCACCATAATTTCTGCATTTGTTTTGTGATTAAGGTCCTAACATGAAACAATAACTTTGACTCCTCATGTGAAACTAACTTATTAGGAGATTAGTGGTGAGCATTGACATTTATGGATCCTTTTGGTCTCCATCTATACCAGTGGTTGTCTTTTTTATTTGAGACATGTCGTGTATATTCTTTTGGTTTATATATGTATATAGAGATAGTTATGACTAAGTATGATCTATTGCGTCTATAGTAGTTCTTCATACGTGACTTCCATGTCCTGGGATAGTAATGTGTTAGCTATTGTATATGTATATACATATGTATGTATGTATGTATATATCCATTATTAGTTCTATTCCTTTTTTATTAGCTTATCTATTGTTAGATGTTCAGTTTTCTTTTCCCTTTTGACCTATTACTAGTCATTCTAGGTCAGGTTCACTATTGAGGGTTAAGGTAGGTTCCATAATAACTTGTAAAGTTGGGTCATGACAAGTTTATTTTAGAGCCCTAGGTTTGTTGGTCTCACCTATATAGAGTTACAATCTAGTAGAATCATACAGATAAGTATGGAGACGTCCATGGCTCATCTTCGAGAGGCTACAGGATGTGCTAGGAAATCCATCTATAATTGTATCATTTAAGTAATTATGTTGTCAGTCTTCTGGAATCTTACTTTTTTCATTTTCTTTTAGTATTTACTCAGAGAGGTCAACCTCGGGGTAGTATTGGGGATGCAGCATAAGCTCTGGAGTAGGACCTCTCCCTAGTGCCTATTGAGGTGCATTTAGTTGCCCTTATTCTGTCGCAGTCTTACTTTTTTCATTTTCTTTTAGTATTTACTCAGAGAGGTCAACCTCGGGGTAGTATTGGGGATGCAGCATAAGCTCTGGAGTAAGACCTCTCCCTAGTGCCTATTGAGGTGCATTTAGTTGCCCTTATTCTGTCGCAGACAGAGGGACCCGTAGTGGCACTGCTCCTAGACACCTCTATTATGACACATGTAGTTTAGGCGACCATTATGCAGTTACCTATAGCTCTCTTAGGGGTGTATAGTAGGACCATCACTAATGCAGGTAGTGCCACTAATGTAGCCTCCATCTTCCATAGAAACAAAGCATTTAGCCCCTGTTGCTCAGCTAGATATTGTAGAGGGTGCCAGACTTTATCAGGATCAGTGGATGTTGGGCTATTTTCTTAGATTGGGCCCTCTAAGGATTTCAGGTGAAGTTGGAAAATATACCTATGAGTTTTTGATGACTTATTAGGAGAGGTTGTAAACTTTATTTCAATTAGAATGCAAAGGGATAGATTTCATAGCCTATTAACCAGATGGAGCTGCTAGATAAAGGTGGCATGCCTATTTTGATACCAAGCCAGTTAGGCCACCAGCCGTGTTATGGGTAAAGTTTTCTAAGGGATTTTTGGTGCAATTTATCCCTAGGAGTCTCATAGATAGGCTCTGTGACTAGTTCTCTTGGTTGGAGCAAGGACCAATGATTATGTTAGAGTAGGAGACTAGATTCTATAAGAATTCTAGATATGTTACTACTATATTACCTAGAAAGGAAGAGTGGGTCAAATGTTTCATCTGAGGGTTGCAGACTTAGTTACAAATCACAGACTCAGTCACTAGTTACAGTGAGCCAATCTTTCTAGGATATTTTTGATCATTCCCATACCATTCAGTAGTTATGTTATGAGGACCACTAGGGCAGCAAAAAGTAGCTTCGATATGAGAGAAGCTACAATGAGGCACAATCTACATTGAGGAGACAGTTTGACAATCCTTAGTCAAGGTTGTAGGGGTCCAATCATCCATTCATATCTTGCTTCACTACAGGCCTTTGGCAGTAGTTGCCAGCCCTAGGATACTCCTAAGTAGGACAGTTCTACTTATACTACCAGACAGAGGTCGAGGGATAGAGTTATTATAACGTCAGTGTAATGCCCCACCTGTGATTAGTATAAAAAGTGTAAGAAATAAGTTTTTGGAAATTTTCTGAGTGTCAGTTGATATGAGGACTCTAACAGGCCGTAAGTACTTCCGTGGACCGTAACTAGTGCTCCTATATTGAAAGTCAGAGTTGGTGAAAATAATGATTTATGAAGTTGGGTATAGGATTTATCAGACGGCTCGTAGATGGACTTACAATTCATAATTCTTGTCGTAAGTTGGGGATCAGAGAAGGTTTCTGAGGATTCAAAAATGTTACCAGATGAACCCCCTGCCTGTGGCCCGTAGCATGGATCATGACCCATAAGCAAGGTCTATTGGTCTTATCCGGTAGAATTTTATAAGGGTAAGTTTGTCTTTTCTCAGCATTTTATGCCTATACTAGTCATTTTAACCCCCAAATAACCCCTTTCTAGCCTTATACACCCTTCACTCCTTTATTTCAACTCATTTTTCAAAAAGCCCTAAGTCTTAATCTATACCAAACACTCCCAACTCACCGAAGGCTTCAAGAAGAATAGTCCATAACTATGGTCCTGGGTTTTGTCCTCATTTTCTTCAAGGTTTCCATCTCCGATCACTAAGGTATATGGTTTTTGATTGAGGAGACCTTTCCTCCACAAGCTGAACCATTCTTCTTCTCTGTTATACTTTCTCAAGTTATGGTAACGCATGATGATTTTATGAACTCTTTTACATGAAGATAATATGAAGTATTTGTGATGGTTTATCCTTATGCATTATTATAAAGTGAAATATTATGTAAAATCTATGATTTATATGAAGTTTTGATGATGTCCCAATCAAGTCTTTACTATGTTTTTGTAGGTTCTTTGAATAATGAATAAGTGATTCTATTTTGCAATTTTCATGTCACTTACTCATGATTTGCATGGTTTTAAGTTATGTATATCTACCTACTATGGTTTTGAAATAAGATCTATGCCAATCTTCTATAATGTTGAGGGCCTTATGGCAAGATAATGTGAATTATGATTGACATGAATTGAAGGGCTATTATGCATGTTATGAAACATGAAAGTTATGAAAGGTGTGAAGCCCTATCTTTGATATATGAAACTTTTGTTTTGATGAGCTACTCCATGAAAATATTATGATATTATGATGCTTTACATATTATGGCTATAAGTATGAATTGAATATTCCTTGGGATTGTGACCTAACAACTAGAGGACCTTGGTAGATAACCATTATTCCTTAACCATTACACACCCTTAACTCGAGACCATTACGATCATTTTTTTGTGGCTCTAGCCTGGTCAAAGGCTGAGGCATCTGATATTGTTATCAGAGGTATGATTAATCTATATCAGTATCTAACATCAATTTTATTTGATCCCCAATCTACTTTTTGATATTTATTTATTTATTTTGCTTCTCATTTAGGGATGTGTTTTGAGCTTCTATTAGTACTACTTCATGTTTCGACTTTGATAAAAGATTCTATAGTGGTTGATCGAGTATACAAATCATTTATCATACTTTTTTGGGAAGGATACCCATGAAAAATTGTTATTACTTGATATGCTATACGTTGAGATTATTCTGAGTATGGATTGTTCGCTCCTTATCATGCAGTTCTGGATTTCTATGCCAAGACTACCACCTTGGCCATACCTAGTTTACCTCCAGTGATATGGCAAAAATCCTTTAGTTGTGCACTTGTTGGTATTATCTCATATGTTCATGCTTGTTGGTTGATTTCTATCAGTTGTCTATCTTATTTGGACTATGTTCAAGATGGTTTAGCCGAGAATCCTTCCATCACATCGATTCTAGTAGTTTGTGAGTAAGCAGTTTTTTGTTGATTTGCCTGGGTTACCCTTAGAGAGGAATGTTAATTTTGCCATAGATTTGGAGTCATACACTAAGCTTATTCTATTCCTCCTTATTAGATGGCCCCTACAAAGCTTAAAGAGCTCCATGTTTAGCTACATTGTCTTCTAAATTAGGGTTTTATTTGACCAAGCATCTCTCTTTGGGGTGCTATTTTTCTATTTATTAAGAAGAAGGTTGGGACTTTGTGTATATGCATTAAATTTAGGAGCTTAATAAGGTGATAGTGATGAATTATTACCCTTTTCCTCTTATTGATGACTTTTTTGATAAGTTACAAGGAGGTGTAGTGTTTTTTAAGATCGATTTGAGGTCAAGCTATGTTCAGTAGAGGATCACGGAAGTGGATATTCCTAAGACATCCTTTCAAACTTGTTATGGCCACTATGAGTTCCTTATTATGTTCTTTGGGTTGACTAATGGTCCTACCACCTTTGTGAACCTGATAACGTATGTTTTCTAGTTATATTTGGATTTCATTGTTATAGTCTTCATTGATGATATTAATATACACTCTCAGAGCCAAGAGCAACATGTCCGGCACTTGAGGGTTTTACTTCAGACACTAAAGAATCATCGATTGTATACCAAGTTTTCTAAATAAGAGTTTTGGTTAGAGTCTGTGGCAAATCTAGGGCACATGTTGTTAAAGATGGCATTATAGTGGATCTAGCTAAGAATTAGGCTATTTGTGGTTGAGATAAACCCACATCTCCTACTGAGGTTTAAAGTTCTATCAATTTAGTTAGGTACTACAAATGATTTGTCTAGGGGTTTTCCACTATTGTTGCACCATTGACTAGACTGAGTCACCAGGGTGTGTCATAAATGTGGTTTGAGGAGAATGAGTCTAGCTTCCTATGGATCAAGGAGTTATTGACTATAACTCCTATTCTAACTCTTCTAATTATGGACGAGGGATTTACAGTATATTGTGATGCTTCCAGAATTTACCTAAGATATTTTTTGATGCAGTGAGGTCGACTTACCACTTATGCGTCCAGGCAATTTCACCCTCATGAGCGAAACTCCGCACTCATAATTAGAGTTGTCTATGGTAGTTTTTGTGCACAAGATTTGGCGGCATTATCTATATGCAATCCACTATGAGATTTATACCGATCATCACAACTTGCAGTATATTATGAGCTAACAAGACTTGAATTCCAAGAAGAGGTGGTGGATTGAGTTGCTAGCTAATTATAATCTGTGTATTTTCTATCATCCATATCACTACCCAAGCCTAGGGCCTAGATGTGACACAGCGAATAGGGAGCCGAAGGGACCTAAACAAGTCTCTTAGCATATCAATCACACATCCTTGGTCGCAGAAGCAAAGTAAACAACATCAAGAGATTTAAATAAGGATAAGGGGACAAAGGGAAGTCTTAGATTACCATAAACAACCAAGAGTCAAGAACATAGCATAATTGCATCAGTTATCCAACAACACCACTAGCATAAATAGGGCAGGGGCCAAGACACTTTCTAGGCTTACCCTCATAATATCAAGGGCGCAACATAATGAAATAACATAAGAAAGATAGCATAGCTACTGTCCCCGAACTATAGCTACTGTCCCCGAACTTGAGTACTCACCAAAGCTTATCCTCAAGATGCCCAAAACTAACCACGTGGAGGATGATCGTGAGGAGCTCCGATTCCTACATGATAACATCATATAGGCATAGAGTATGCAATAGTATATGTGAATGTACTAAGTATGTAAGATGCAATACAATAAGAGATAGGCAACATAGCCAAAATGTATAATCATAAGCAAGGGATAATATATTAGCAACACGACATGTATGATCAATGCTTGAGGTAAAATAATCTTGTATAGAACATAATGCATGTGTAGGAAGAGACCATATCAACATAGCCTTATCAAGCTTTGCTTGAACTCCAAGGCTTACCACCCCTTTGGAAGGTGACTGAGGTACATACCCCTCAACAAGGTAGTACGGGCTTACCAACCCTGATAAGGCGATTGAGGTACATACCTCTCAACAAGGTATACAGGCTTACCACCACCCGACAAGGCGATTTTGGTACATATCCCTCAATAAGGTATTATCGTCTAACCACCCCCTGACAAGGTGATTGAGGTATTTACCCCTCAACAAAGTAGGCTTAACACCACCGAACAAGGTGATTGAGGCTTAACACCCCCTCAACAAGGTGATTTGGAATAACACCCCCTAACAAGGTATGGTCAACTTGCAACACCATAGATTCTTTTCATGAATTTATCATATACATACATTACTTTCTTTATCATAAAGTTTCTTGACTCGTAAGCCATGTAATAGAATATCAATAGCTCAAGAATTCCTAACTGGACATTTTATCAAACACTTGGCGGGTGTGTAATGCTAGTTCAAAATCATGCAATTCAAGAGTGCAATCATGTGAGAGAACTTAATGAAAACCAACCCGCAAACACTTGGTAACACCCTCATGCAAGATACATTAAAACCCCTCATCAATTTTCATAATAGATCATGGATCCATAGCACAAAGCATGGTTAAACAGTCAAAATTTTATGAAACCCCAACATAGTTTATAATCAAATTCATAGTAAGAGATACCCATGGATAATTCAACTTGAAAACCTGTAATTTACATAAAAAGGAAGGTTGGACACCATGGATGAGAGCACCCAATGGTTTAAACCCACATATCTCAACTTTGGGGATTTCCTTGATGAAGATTTGAATGAGAACTTGAAGCTTGAATAAAATTCTTGTGATCCAGAATTGAGTTTGGGACACTTGAATTTGGATAAAATATTTGGCTAAGTGTTAATGAGGGTTTTGGGAGTGTGTTAAGTGATATGAGGTTGAGAAATATGTAGGTATAGGTATTTTTGTAAATAGGAGGGCTTAGGCCCAAGGACCCAAAGCCTTAGGCCAAAACAGTGAACTGGCAATAAAAATACACATCTTCGCATGCTGGATAATAAAAATTTTGAAAATTGAAATGTTGCTACGGTTGCTCTAAAATTGGGGTTGTACCCATTATCCACTCAATTTTGCCCCCTGATCACTAATATGAAGTCGAATTTTCTATATGACATTCGAATTTTAAGATATATAGAAATTACAATTATGGGCATTTTCGAGGCATATTTTCTGGTACTTTTTGGGGGCATTTCAATATCTCCCCCTTGGGAACATTCGTCCCTGAATTTCAAAGAAATGTACATAAGAGAAGTAATCAAGATGATTTTAGCCCAATAAATGAATGCAACAAATGCATTTAAACGTCATTTTAATAAAAAATCTCAACATAAGTGTCAAAATCACCATAAACTTTCCAACATAAATATGAATGCACGCAAATAGCATTACAGCTGAAACATTAGACTTAAAATCATGTAGGGGACTTAAATTAGTGCCTTAGGCTTGAGTAGAATGGAAATGATGTGGATATCGCTTTTGCATGTCTGCCTCGGCTACCCATGTGGCACTTTCAACTTGTTGGTTCCTCCAAAGGACCTTAACAGAAGCTATATCCTTGTTCCTCAACCTCTTCACTTGCCTATCCAAAATTTCTACCGGGACCTCTTCATAAGTCAAATTGTCTTCAACAACACCCGCAACATCTAAAGTCACAATAGCACTTGGGTTACCCACACACTTCCTTAACACAAATGCATGGAAGA
>DF367769.1:32541-46826 GCA_000787875.1 Solanum virginianum | reverse complement strand
GATGTCCAGTCAGAACATACTATTAATGTTCTTGAGTAGAGTTTAGCAATCAGTAGGATTATTTCTTGCCTCTGGTGGAGTTTACATGCAATAATAGGTACCGTTCCAATATTTAGATGGCACAGTTGGAGGTTTATATGGTAGGCATTGTCATACTCCTGTTGAGTCATTTAAGTCCACAAAGCCTGGAATGTATACACAAACTTCTTTTAAGAGGCTATATCCTAGATCATGTGATTCAAGAGAGGTTAAGGACAGCCCACGGTTATAACCAGAGGTATGTTGATTGCAACATCGACCTTTATGTTTTGACAATGGCGATCAAGTGTTCCTGCCTCTATTGTCCTTAAAAGGGGTGATGAGATTTGTCAAGTGCAGTAAGCTTATTCCTCGATACATTAAGACATTTGAGTTTTTGAGGAGAGTTGGTGTAGTTTCTTATGAGTTAGCCTTGCCTTTGGCATTTTAAACTGTACATCTATTTTCTATCTTTTGATGTTGTACTAGTATGTTCCCAATGTATCCCATGTGTTACGGTATGATTCTGTTGAGATAAATGATCATATGGCCTTTATTGAGGAGTCAGTAGTCATATTAGCCAGAGATGCCATGTAAGTTCGCTCCAGAGTTATACCTATGGTTAAGATCTAGTGGAAGAATCATCAAATTGAGGAGGCCACCTCTGAGATAGAGCAGAACATGTGGGGGCAATACCCCATCCTACTTGAGTCCTCAGGTATGCCCTTATGTCACAACTCTGTCCTAGTCATAGTTGTACCTGTTAGATCTCACCTACAGGAAAGCAAGTTAGCTAACCCATAGGGTGCCTGTTCTAGCTCTCTAGTCAAACCATAGCCAACACAAAAATATAAATAATTGAAACCTACCCAGAATATAGAAGTCAACTATACAGAACTACAATAGACACAAGGACATCACTATATACATATACCAATAACCATAATGATAATAATATACAAACCAGAGTGAACCTACAAATACATAACTCTACTAACAAGGCCAATTTCTGAAAGTAAAAGACAACCATCAAGAGGAAGGAGACTAGGACGAAGCCAGAGCTGCCGATGCTCACCTAAAGGAGTCTCCTGTGCTCTCAGATCCCTCGAACTCAGCAATCACGGCCCGTACTTAGACCTATACCTTTAGAAGATGCCAAAATATTGGGGTGAGTACCAAAAAAAGTCACCCAGTAGGCATCGTCAATCGACCGAGTGAAACAACAAAAATATATAAACCCCAAATACATAGAGACTGCAGCACTATAGCAAAATAAACTCAGATCAAGGGCTAGGCATATCGAGGAACCCTCAATGCACAACTGAACCAACCAAAATGAAGAACGATAATAAACTAACTAACCTAACTGATGAACATAAATACCAACTGATGAAAACTGTGAAGGCTCATCCCACTACTGCCCCCACATGAGACATAGTGTTGTATGTGTGTGCAAGGCCCTAGTATCTATTTTTGTACGCCAATTGGGCCTCCATAAGCTCAGAAGGTACCCCCACACATAATATTGATCAACCGAATCATAATAGAACCCAACTCCTAATATCATATGATCACAGGTCGATTATACATGGATGTAAGACCCTAGTGTCTAAGCCTGCAGGCCCCCTAGGCCCCATAAGCCTATAAGGTAAAACCACACATAATTAAGGTATGAATAGATTTATGGCTCCACGAGTAGTCAATCATGAAGCCTTACCCTATCAATAACATAACAATTGGATCCTCAACCCTATGCTGGACATGGAAACTGATCCAAAATATACGTGCATAATGGTGGGGCATATCCCCTATGGAAAAAAGAATCCCCCTAACATAATAAATGTGTCACAACTCAAAATATTAATTATGGGGCCTCACCCCAAAGTGGAATTACCGAGGTCCTCGACCCTAAATATCAATCAAAAGGTCCTGGACCCCAAACTGTAGCCAGTAGGGCCTCAGGCCCAAAGTAATAGCATAATTGCTCGAACCCCTTAAGATTTGGTACCTCAGTCTCGAATACTCAGACTTGACCACCGGAGAATGGAACCATAAGGCGCATCACCTTAGGTCTCAAACACTCAAATGTAGCCACCAGAGACTTGAACTACAAGGGGCGTCATCTAGGTTTCAGAGCATAGAACTAGTTAGTCACTCTCTAGCATATCAAGATTACGATCCCCCAAACATACCATCTCTATCAACAGAATTATCCCAATCAAACCACATAAAGCACCATTTCACTCAGATAAAGATAAATAACCCAACATGAGATGGAAAAAACCACCTCACAATAACTACCAACAGTACATTGGAGTGTATTTGTATCACAAATCACCATGGAGTCATGCCCAAGAAAGGCCAAGTATACCATTACCTCATCAATCATAAGTGGCCAGAGTAAACATAGACAATCATAGCATATCAAAAGTATCCAGGACAACCTAACCCTGCAAGGTCATATCTGTAGTAGAATCAAGCCACAATATTGCATATAATCAATACACTGTATCCTGGTCATCGTATCTGATTAGCAATGGGCTATACATACTCATAAAGGTATGAGTCAAGAAAGAGAACATGCCTGTCCCAAGGCACTAGCCGATATTTGGCCCTTACTAGGCCCCTTTTTGTGTAAAGAAACTCATAGGGAAGCATCATATTAATCTAAGCTAAAGCCCAGGAGGCTAGATACTAAGAAGGATTATACCCACCTAAATCATATCATAGCCAAACAGCTACAGGAATATCTCCTAAGGAAACCACACACTGACCCACTAATAATGTATCCTTCTAAAAAATCAAGCATTAGCCCCATGGATTAACCCATATAACTAGTGTCTCATTACAAAAAACCCAAGAAGCCCATAAGACATAACTTACACTTTGCTAATATGGTAACACTCCCGTCCCTAACCTACCAGTAGCTCAGTAGCAACTATCTTCCACCACAACTCACAAGGCTCCTTTAGGAGCACAACTATAACTGTTCCCAGAACATGGTATGTTTATCTTGTTACTAACTAGTAGTACAAGTACATAATAGATAATAGTGGTATACAAGATCATATAAGTCATAGGATAACACAAAATTGTATTTAACTAGGCAAATCTACCATAATCTAGGTAGCCATAAGTACTCAGAATAGATATAGATGCTAGAATTAGTGTACAAGGTAGCATGTAAGCCCTAATCAGCCTCATAAATAAGTATATTTTAGTAATCTCAACCCATACATACATATAAGCAAGATTTAATGTTAGTGTACGTACCTGTAACATGTTCTTAGTCTATTTAGCCCTTTTTCAAGTCCTTCTCATAGTCAAACTGTCATGATCCAAGCCTAGGGCCTAGACGTGCCATGACGAATGGGAAACCCCAAACAAGCCTCTTAGCATATCATACACATCCTTGGTCGCGGAAGTAAAATAATCAACATCAAGAGAGTGTAAATAAGGATAAGGGGCTAAGGGAAGTTCTTAATAGCATAAATCATAAGGAGTCAAAGCTCAAAGCATAATTATACCGCTTGTCCAACAACACCTCTAACATAGATTGGGCGGGGCCAAGATACTTTCTCGGCTCACATTCTTAGTATCAAAGTTTAAAATAAAGAGATAACAAGAGTAAGAGTGCAAAGCTAGCATCCCCGAACTTAAGGACTCACCAATAGCTTATCTTCAAGATGTCCAAACTAGCCACGAGGAGGATAATCATAAGGAGCTCCAATTTCTATATAGTAACATCATGTAGGCATAGAGTATGCATTAGTATATTTTAATGTACTAAGTATGTAGGATGTAATGCAACAAGAGATAGGCAACATAGTCAAAATGCATATACATGGGCAATAAGATGTATAATGACAATATGAGATGTATGATAAATGCGTGAAGTAAAACATACTTAATCATAATCTAGGAACATAAACTTAATATGGAATATGTGTATGGTCAAATCTTACACCAACATGCTTGAGATGGGCCACATAGCCAACCACTCACCTTACGATATAACATTTTTGGAGAGTGTTACCAATATCCCTACCTTACGACATAGTCTTTTCGGTAGGTAGTATAAGATGTCCCCTACTTTACGATATAATCTTTTAGGTAGGAGTCGTGAGTTAATCTACCTTACAATATAATCTTTTTGGTAGGAACAATGAATTATACCTTACAGCATGGCCATTTTGGTAGGTGTTATAGGATGTCCTTACCCTATGATGTAATCTTTTTGGTAGGAGCCATGAGTCATTCTACCTTATGGCATGGCCTTTTCGGTAGGTCTTATAGAATGTCTATACCTTATGATATAATCTTTTTGTTAGGAGTAATGAAAATAGCTCATCAAACCATCACATTCAAGTATAAAGAAAGAACTCCATATTTTCCTAAGAAAACAACAAACATGATAGCCCAACAATTCACTTGCAATGTCATAGGTGCTTTACATGTTTTAAACAGATATATATACATTCTTTCCATCATCATAAAGCCACTTGACTCAGAAGCCATGCAATAGATCATCAATAACTCAAGAATCCTTAACAGGACATTTTATCAAACACTTGGTGGGTGTGTAATGCTAGTTCAAAATCATGCAATTCAAGAGTGAAATCATATGAGAAAAATCAATGTAAATCAACCCACAAAATACTTGGTATCACCCTCATGCAAGATACATTGAAATCTCCCATCAAATCTTATCATAGATCATAGTTTCATAGTTCAAAACATGTATAGTCATAATATATAAACCATCTCACAGTATAAGCTTAAAATAGGTAAACATGTGTTTTCAATTGAAATTTCATGAAACCCCAACATAACTTTTAATCATAGTCCATAATGAGTAATACCCATAAGCAAGACAACTTTGGAACATGCAATTTTCATAAAAAAGATGATTGGGCTTCATGGGTGAAAGGTACCCATGAAAGAAATCCACATACCTTAATCTCGGAGTTCCTTGTGGAAGAACTTGAGGAGCACTTGGGGCTTGACTTGATTTACTTGAACTCCAACAAAACTTCTTGAAATTCTTGAGAATAGATGGAGAGTTCGATGAAAATTAGAGAGGAATTTGAGAGGTTTTAGTGAGTTTTTAGGGCTAAAAAGGGCTAAAGAATGAGGGATTTTTGCATATATAGGTATTGGATTCTTACCCAATTTCCCTGGAGTAAAAAAAGAATTTTTTGGAAAATTTTAAACTACTCTGCACTAGGTCCGCGTCGCAGACTGGTCACAGACAGCTATTGTTTTTTTAAAGATTCACCAAAAAATTATTTTCTTGGCACGGATAAAGTATACCATGTAGGTACTCATTCCCCCATGAAATTTTCCCTCTAAAAAAGAATATGAAGGTGGATTGCAAAATTCTGCATGAATTTTGAGATATTAAAAAAATGCATCATAGGGTCTTTCCGAGCTACATAAAAGGGTGTTTAAATATCCACGATTTGAGATATAAGGGAATTACAATTATGGGGCATTCCTAGGCAAGTATGGTGTGTTTCACAATCAGTGTAAGAGCTCAGATAGTATAGCAGCAAAAACCAACACAAACCTCAACACAACAACTATCATCCTATAAAATCACATATATACAACAAACAGATCACATACATCCATATACAATGTATACTCCACTACTCAATCCATAAATGATATATTTCTACTCATTCTAGTTCAAATACGCATGTATTTTGACTCAGTCTATGATTTAGAGGAAGCATAGACTACCTGGCAGATGGTGTCTCGCATCTCTAACCAATCCACAAGAGGTTTTCCTCTTTGAATTGGTTTCAAATGCTGCTCAACTGTCAAAACATAAGTTACACGATAATTACGGCTGATTTGGCTGTAAAAGCTCAGGAAATGGGTGAACTTACATCAATTATGACTAAAAAGGGAAAAATTAGGACCCATGCTCGAAATGCCAAACTGATCTTGTAAAATAATGGCTACATCACCCCATGTCCATAGACAAAAATTAAGCCAAAAATAGATCCTAGAAGACACAAAAACAACTTTATAATGAAGTTGCATTTTTTATTGAAAAACTTTTCTTACATAACATTTTAGTCAAATTCTACAAAAATAAAGTCAAATTAATATTATCCAAGAATACCATAATGTGCCTCTAAAAAAAGAACAATTTAGACATAAATTTTGTTTAATTCCATTGACAAGTGATCGAGATATCTCAATATAAAGTTTTCACTTATTTTTGATATATAATGAGCAAATAAATAGTGATTTTACCTTGAAATACATGTAAAAATTAGAATTTGACACTTCTATGGTGTTCCTCATGAAAATCCAATCCACATAGTCTTTTGAATCACTTTAACCAGATAAAAATGAGTTCAAAATTATGGAGCAAAGTTGAAGGAAATATATAAACCGTTTCCTGGAAACAAGCAAACATATATGTAAAGGGGTACAATAACCATATCATTACCATGTGGTGGCACTCTACTGTCCCATATGGAAGAATAAGAACCTGTCATATCACTCTATCCTTTTTAGCACCCTTTCAATTCCATTTTTCACTGTTTCGGGCTCATTCTAACCTCGATTTTCATAAACAAACTATGTAATCCTATGAAATTTGACGTTTCGAATACAATGGTGTTGTAGCAATGTCCACTGGAGCATTTTATGATAAAGTGAGGGTCCCACTTCTTTATTGATTACTTATAAAGAAAAGCCTTCGGGGGTCAAATCACATCCGGACGTCCCCAATATCAAACAAATGATCGTCCTAGAACGTTCAAAATTATGGAGCAAAGTTGAAGGAAATATATAAACCGTTTCCTGGAAACAAGCAAACATATATGTAAAGGGGTACAATAACCATATCATTACCATGTGGTGGCACTCTACTGTCCCATATGGAAGAATAAGAACCTGTCATATCACTCTATCCTTTTTAGCACCCTTTCAATTCCATTTTTCACTGTTTCGGGCTCATTCTAACCTCGATTTTCATAAACAAACTATGTAATCCTATGAAGTTTGACGTTCCGAATACAATGGTGTTGTAGCAATGTCCACTGGAGCATTTTATGATAAAGTGAGGGTCCCACTTCTTTATTGATTACTTATAAAGAAAAGCCTTCAGGGGTCAAATCACATCCGGACGTCCCCAATATCAAACAAATGATCGTCCTAGAATAAAATTGATATTTTAAATCAAACCATGCTATCAAAATTCTCATCTAGGGCACAATTCCTGAGGTCATTGACTGTGTCAACTAGTAACTAATTTCAATGGTCAAATTTATAATCCATGACATAATTGCACCGGATATGCCCCTAGTCTAATTCGATAGTTCCAAAGCTAATGGAATCATCATATTTCACCCTAAGACCATTTACTAGGACTTCACTTGAAAACTCATTTTATGGGTATAACTTTTTGGTTAACTCAATAATCCACACTACTCCCAAATACCCAGTCAATAGCTTCCCAATAGTACCAAAAAATCACTAATAGCCCGAGGTCATTATGCACATTCTCAAATCAATAAAAAACTTCAAAGCCATAGAAATGACCCATAGGGTCATTACATTTTGTCTTTAATTTCACGATTGAAAGATTTTTTAATAGTGGATGTTGTGATGATCCTCCAAGTCATTTATTCTTTATGAGCCTTTTTGCATGGATTAGAGTGTCAAAATAAAATTTTGATAGTTTCATCAGCTTTTGAATGGCCAAATTGGGCTAGAAGCATGGTCAGTTTGAGTACCAAGCTTCTTGGTGTAAGATTATATTGTGTTTTATATTTCAACCTTCAAAATAGGCTGACTCTTAACTTTAATGAACATGGTGGAAAAATGTGATTGAATGAAAATTATGATAGTGCAGTTAGCTCCAAAATGTTGAGTTTGCTCTAGAATGGCCTTTCTTTTAGTTCACGATGCTTTTAGATTCATTTTGGGCCCCTCGATGTAAATTGAGTAGTTATGATATTAGAAAGTGGGATCCACATTTGATCAAAATGACCTCATATGGGAATTTTGATTGCACCATTAGATCTAAAAGTTTGAATTTGGTGGGTTTGCATATTTCATTTGAATAAATCAGACTCTAAGCGAGTTCAAGACAACCTATTAAAGAAAATGCAATAACTGATATCTTGTGCAGGACCTAAAACTTTGTGTTCGCAGAGCTTGGGCAGCCATGGGCTTTGCGTTCATGGAACTTTTTCTGAATTAGCGGAGCTTCGCGAGAGGTGATGCATATGTATTAATTTCTAGCTTTGCGAACAAGAAGAGCAAGAATTTTGCACCTTGATTATTTCTTTGTTGAGAAGTCAATTTTAGAATTTCAAAATCCTAACATGTGTATTTTCCTGAGAAGAATGCGTGGAAGTGTCAAAAATTTCATTTGGCATGTTGTGTGAGGTAAATTTGTTGTTTTACTGTTGTGTATTAGTGTTGTTTGATGAAGACTATAAGTGTGATTTCTTGGTCATTTCATATCAAATTTCAATGAGATTTGGGTCTATTCTACATGCATTCTCTAGGCGCACACTATGGTATTGTCAAAATTTGTTGATTGAGTTGCATTTGTGGTAAAAATGTTGTTGAACCAACCGCCTTATTATATTTTTTTTAAGGAAATATTTCACGTTCTTGGGCTTTTTTATATCATTTTACGTATCAAATTGAGCCCGAATTTCAGATACAGGCCCGGGTAAGTATAAGAATTATTATATAGGCCTTCTTCCAAGATTTTGTTATGGGCTTATTTTCCTACTTTTTAGCCCTAATATTGGTTTAAATCAATTTTTTATGATTTTAATGTTGAAATGATCATGTTATGACTCTATTTCTAACAGCTTAGCAGCATTCTAAAGTTGTTCAATAGGGTAAGGCACCTGTAGAGTGATCAAGAGCACACATGATCAACATTCATGAAACGACCCCAAAAGTGCCCAAAAACGTGCCTCAGAATGCCCAAAAATTTGGATTTCCTTATATCTTAAAATCCATTCATTATTTATAAATTCAACTTCATGTTCTTGTTCATGGTGTCCAAATTAGGGTGACAAAGGTCTAACCTCGATTTTAAAGCGAAGAAATCGATTTATGAAATTTCACATGGTACAATTTTCAGAGAGCTTTCCCAGGCATATTTTCACTTATACTTAGAATTATTTTACTCTTATATCACCCTAAATATTTTCAACAACTCATTCCCACACTTAGTCTTATTTTTCACTCAAAAACCAAGTCCTAAAACCCTTATCCGAATTTAAGGATTCTCTTCATGCTTCAAGTCTCCATTGTCAACCTTCACTAAGAACTTCTCCAAAGCTAAGGTATGTGGTGTTGAACCATTAGGTCCTTTTACTCATCGTGCCTAAATCCTATTTTACTTAATAATGCATGATTTAAAGTTGATTTTACATGTTGGTCTTGAATATTGAGAAATTTATTGCATAGAGATTTTAATACATGAAAGTATGGTTGTTTACGCATGCTTTTAGCTTCAAATGTTGGATCTA
The DNA here is from genome assembly GCA_000787875.1 of Solanum virginianum. Lineage (NCBI taxonomy): Eukaryota > Viridiplantae > Streptophyta > Magnoliopsida > Solanales > Solanaceae > Solanum > Solanum virginianum. The sequence goes on along the minus strand of DF367769.1, from coordinate 37,287 downwards.
ATGTTGTAATTGATGAAGGGTTTTGATATGAATATCTTGGAGGTGTTGCAAGATGTTGATTGAAGGTTTTACCATTTATTTTCCTACATGATTTTATCTCTAAATTGCATGCTCTTTTACCCCCATTATACACCCCCAAGGTGTTTGATAAAATGTCCGATTATGATTTCTTGAGAAATTAAAGATACAAAGCATGAGATATGATATGAATTTCATTATGATTATGAAATAATCTAATGTATATGTTTATTCCTATGTGAGATATTACAATAGAGCCTATGATGAATCTTATATAAAGTGTTGCGTATACGATGCACGATACGGAAAGTGGGGGGAAAAAGCTTAGGTAACCATGTGAGGGATTTATACTTCATAACCATGGATATTTGAGGTGTGACCATCATCAACCATATGAGGGATTTTTACCTCATCACCATGGATGTTTGTGGTGTGACCATCATCAACCATGCAAAGGGTTTATACCTCGTCACCATGGATGGCGGGGTACGACTACCACTAACCATGCAAGGGGTTTATACTTTGTCATGACGGATGGCGGGGTGCGACCACCATTAAACACCAAGGGGTTTATAACTCGGATAGCTTGTTTGGTCTCATTCTTCACATATGATATTCTATTTGAGCATGATATACTTAAGCATGATTTACATATGAATTGATCATACATGCCATCTTTCTATAATATGCCTATTGTCTATCATTTTTACATTTTGGGTTATGATGCCTATATCTTGTCGCATTGCATCACACATACTTAGTACATTAAAATGTACTAACGCATAATCTTTCCTTCATGATATAGCCATGTAGGGATCAGTTCTCGAGTTGATCATCCTCCTCCTCCAAGTGGTTAGACGGTGCTACCCAAGCTTATGGTGAGTTTTCGAATCGCCTCTTCGATAAAGAGATGTATATCTGGGCACTGGCTTTTTTTAGCCTGTTCAATATTTTTCTAAGTATTCCACCAAAATTTTCCAAGCGTGTTTTCACTTATACTTAGAATTATTTTACTCTTATATCACCCTAAACAATTCCCAAAACCCATTCCTACACCAGTCTTATTTTACTCTCAAAAACCAAGTCACAAAACTCTCATTTGGATTTAAGGATTCTCTTCAAGCTTCAAGTCTCCATTGTCAATCTTCACCAAGAACTTTCCCAAAGCTAAGGTGTGTGGTATTGAACCATGATGTCCTTTCACTCATGGTGCCCAAACTCTCTTTTACTTAATAATGCATGATTTAAAGTTGATTTTACATGTGGGTCTGGAAAATTGAGAAATATACTACACAATGATTTTAATACATGAAAGTATGGTTATTTAAGTATGTTTTAAGCTTCAAATCTTGGATCTAATGTTGGAATTGATGAGAGGTTTTGATATGAATATCTTGGTTAGAGCCCAAGTTGGGGTATTGTTTTAAGCTTCAAATCTTGGATCTAATGTTGGAATTGATGAGAGGTTTTGATATGAATATCTTGGGGGTGTTGCAAGGTGTTGATTAAAGTTTTTACCACTGATTTTCTTGTATGATTTCATCTCTAAATTGCATGCTCTTTTACCTCCATTACATACCTCCAAGGTGTTTAATAAAATATCCGGTTGTGGTTTCTTGAGGAATTAAAGGTCCAAAGCATGAGATATGATATGAATGATGTTATGATGATAAAATGAGCTGATGTATATGTTTATCCCTATGTGAGATATTGCATTAGAGCCTATGATGAATCTTATTTAAAGAGTTGCATAGACCATGCCAGATCGAGGGTGGGGAGTGGGGGAAAGAGCCCAGGTAACCATGCGAGGGGTTTAATACTACGTCACCATGGATGTTTGGGGTGTGACCATCATCAACCATACAAGGAGTTTATACCTCATCACCATTGATGTGTGGGGTGTGACCATCATCTACCATGCGAGGGGTTTATACCTCGTCACCACGGATGGTGAGGTGCGACTACCATCAACCATGTGAGGGGTTTATACTTTGTCACCATGGATGGCGGGATGTCACCACCATCAACCACTAAGGGGTTTATACCTTGGATAGTTTGCTTGGTCTCATTCTTCACATATAATATTCTATATGAGCATGATATACTTAAGCATGATTTACATATGTATTGATCATACATGCCATCTTTCTATAATATGCCTATTGTCTATCATTTTTACGTTTTGGATTATGATGCCTATATCTTGTCACATTGTATTACACATACTTAGTACATTCAAATGTACTAATGCATAATCTTGCCTTCATGATATAACCATGTAGGGACCAGTGCCTAAGTTGATCCTTCTCCTCCTCCACTTGGTTAGACGGTGCTACTCCGAGCTTGTGGTGAGTCCTCCATTTGGAGGACTTTGGTTATGTCTTTTCCCTATTATCTATGTATTAAGACACTACCTTATGTTATATTTGACTATGAAGGTGATCCCAGTTACCTTGTCTTTGCCCTCTCTCTTTCTATGATTTAGAGATGTATGTTGGAAAAAATATGTACTATGTAAAAGCTTAAATCTTGACTTTTGACTTCGATATTTATGCAAGTTTCCCTTAGTTCCCTTGCCTTTACTTTAATTGAATATGCTATTTTTATGCTTACGCAACCAAGGATAAGTGACAATATGTTAGGATGCTTGTTTGGGGTCCCTTCGGCTTCCCTATTTGCCATGTCACGTCTANGCCCTAGGTTCGGGTCATGACTATTTAGGTAGACTACAATGTTTTTCGCTTCTAGACTAAGTTGAATGTGTAAATCCTATGTGGATTGAATGATTAATGAGTAGAGGGATGGGTTAGAGGCCATACATGTTGAGTATTTTTAAGTTAGCCGATATTGTTACTAGCTAGGTACCTGTTGGCATACCAAGTACACTTGTGGTTGGTGTACTGGTTTCTTGTTGTATCTATGATTATCAGGAATTATTAGTGATACCCAAGACCTGTATTGGTCAGGATTGGTATCTGTTATGCTTAAACCTCGTGTGACTTGAGAGGGGTAGGTGCTTATAGACTATACTAGCAGACCAGAGTCTATAAAATTGAGCCTTAGATAGGCCATGATGATTTGGGAACATGACTATCATACTATTGCCTAGCTATTCAGGATGTTCCTATGATACAGTAGTTAATATTAGGAGATAGTCATGACTAATGATGTTATACCCAAATTCAAAGTACCAACTAATATAGTTAAAAACCGGAGCATTCGTGTGATTGGGCAAACATCCTCTCACTAAGCAATGTTTAGATGAGAATCAGTTGTGTTCTTAATACCTCAACATAGAGATAGTATAGTAGAATCTATAACATTGTAGTAGATACAACACTAGTATAGTAGAGGCTATACTATAAGATACAATATTGATAGAGGGAATTTTGGACTAATCCAAGCATAAGAGCTAAGGCAGACCACTGCAAATATCTTACTTTTTCTTGGTAAAGGCTAGGGCATAGCTTAGAATAAATGGCAGGTTGTTGCCTGGGTTAAAGGCCAGGTCACTACCTAGGTTAGAGATCAAGCAATTGTCTTGTTAGAGCCCAAGTTGGGGTATATAGTTGGAGTACAAGCTCAGTTTAGCCTTACCACTAGTGATCTTTACACCATAAATTTTTTCTTTGTGCATGGGTTTACATTCTTTGTGGAGGTGACCAGAAGCATAGATAGTAAAGCCTTATACCTATGTACGTCACTACCCATCAGTCAATTCTTGTCACCTCTACCATCATCACCATATAGTCTCAGCTCTTGTGATTAGGCATTGTGGATGTTATATTTTACTTTATCCCTGTTTTATTTACTAGTCACACTCAATACCCCTATAATACCTACTTGGTAAGATATCCCTAGCACTCACCCTTACTTTCTGCATCAGTTATGTTATGCAGGTCCTAGCAGAGCCAGCGGCATGACTTCTCTTGTGCAATTTACCATGACCCAAGCCTAGGGCCTAGACGTGACATGACAAATGGGAAGTCTAAAGACAACCCAAATAAGCCTCTTAGCATATATTGTACACATCCTTGCTTGTAGAAATGAAAATATACATCAACAAGAGTCAAGTATATAAAGTGAAAGGGGACCAAGGGAAGTTTTTCATAAATGTAGAAATATAAAAAGAGTCAAACTGAAGACATATACAAACTTAATGTCCAACAACACCTCTATTTTAGAATAGAGTAGGGCCAAGACACTTCCCAGACTCACCCTCATAATAATAAGCATCTAACATAAGGAATAAGTCTCATCATAGCATGAAATAAATTAGATATTATCCTCGGAGTTGAGGACTCACCAAAAACTTTCTTGGAGAATCGAACTAGCCACGTGGAGGAGAAGGATCAAAAGGAGCTCCGGTTCCTATATGGAGATACCATGTAGGCATAGAGTATGCATTAGTACGTCTAAAATTACTAAGAATGTGGGGTGCAATACAATAAGACATAAGCCAATATATTGAAAATGTATAATCATAAGTAATGGATCTATAATATCAATATGATATGCATGATAAATGCTTGAATTAAAACATGCTTGTAAATAATTTAACTTGCATAATATGTCATACATATGTCAGAAGAGACCTGAACCGACATAGACCAAGTAGCTACAACTTGGACTTCGAGGCCTGACACCCTCTCAGTTCAGGGGACTAGACATGACACCACCCGGTGAAGTGTGGTCTACTTTCCAAGGTAAACTAAAAAATGATAACAT
>DF367769.1:15187-32311 GCA_000787875.1 Solanum virginianum | reverse complement strand
TTGAAATCCTTGAATTTGAATGAGAGATTTGATAGAGTCTTTGAGAGGTTTTAAAGTGGATTTTGTAGTTATAGAGTTAAAAAATGGCTAAGTATGAAAGATTTCACATTTAAATAGGCATAGGGCTATTTCCATAATGCCCTTGGATGGAATAAGAAAACCAAGGAAAATTTTACACTTGTCTGCATCCCAGGCAACTCGGACCAGATGTGAAGTTCAATCAACACTAGTCCGCGCCCCAGGCAGATCATGACCTGGGCATAGACAGATACTGGAAATCAAAAATTAGAAAAAATTATTTTTCGCTATGCTATGGGTCTTCTATAATCTGGTTTATACCTATTTCCCACTCAATTTTACCCCCTAATCGATAATATGAAGTTAGAATTTTGAAATCATGCACTGATTTTGAGATATATGAATATTACAATTATAGGGCAATCCGAAGCTCAATAGGGGTATTTCAATATCTCCCCTTGGGAACATTTCTCCCCAAATGTCAAAGAAACATAAATAAGAGAAGTAATTATGAAGATTATAGCCTGACATGAATGCAACAAATGCACTTAAACATCATTTTCAGAATGTCTCAAGATGAATGCCAAAATTCACCATAAGCTTGTGACTATAAACTTGAATGCATGCAAAATGACATGAGGGCTAAAACTTAAGACTTGAAATCTTAGATGAGAACTAAGTTATTACCTTTGGCTTGAGTAGAGTGGAAGAGATATAGGTATCTCTTTTTCATGTCCGCCTCAGCTTTCCATTTGGCATTTTCAACTTGTTAATTCCTCCAAAGAACCTTGACGGATGGTACATCTTTGTTTCTCAACCTCTTTACTTGTCTATCCAATATCTCTACTAGGACCTCCTCATAGGTCAAATTATCTTCCAGAATAGCCACTACCTCAATTGGCACTATAAAACTTGGGTCACCCACACACTTCCTCAACATAGACACATGGAAGACCGAATGAACCATAATCTACTCTATATACAACTCTAATTCATATGCAACCTTATCAACTCTCCTCAAAATTCTATAATAACCCACAAACCATGGGCTTAATTTTCCTTTCTTGATAAATTGAATGACACCCTTCATGGGTGAGACCTTCAAGTAACCCAATCATCAACATTAAACTCAAGATCTATTCTCCTTACATCAGAACAAGACTTTTGTCTACTTTGAGTCATCTTCAATCTTTCCCAAATCAACCTCAACTTCTCCAAAGCTTCTATAATAAAATTTAGCCCCAACAAAGCCATCTCCCCACATCAAACCACCCAATTGGGAATTTTGAATGCCTACCATATAGAGCTTCAAAGGGAGCCATGTCAATACTAGATTGGTAGCTACTGTTGTAAGCAAATTCAATAAGTGGAAGATGTTAATCCCAACAACCCTTAAATTCCAAAAGATAAGCTCTAAGCATATCCTCAAGAGTTTGAATAGTTCTTTCGGCTTACTAATCCATTTGGGTGTGAAAAGACGTGCTAAGCTTGACCTTGGTTTCCAAGACCCCTTTGGAAGGATCTCCAAAAATGAGAAGTGAAATGAGCACCATGATCCAAAATAATAGGCAAGGGTACCCTATGTAATCTAACCAACTCGTGAATATACAACTTGGCATAGTCTTCGGCACCATAAGTTGTTCTAATAGATAAGAAGTGAGCCGACTTTATCATTTTATCCACAATAACCCAAATAGAATCAAAGTGTTTCCTAGTCTTTGGCAACCCAACAACAAAATCCATGTTGGCCTCTTCTTACCTTCCAAGTAAGAATTTCTATGTCATGGGTTAGGCCACCCGACCTTTGATGTTTGGTTTTCACTTATTGGCAATTGTGCCAACCGGATATGAACTTTGCAATATCCCTCTTCATACCACCCCACTAATACACCTCCCTTAAGTATCAATACATCTTTGTGGAACTGGGGTGAATAGAATACTGTGAATTATGAGCCTCTTACAAAATCAACTCCCTCAAGTCGTCACCATTTGGCACACACGACCTACCTTGGTACCTAAGGGTACCATCTCCCCCTTGGGAGAAAACCGCCATCTTACCATGTTTCACTAAAGCCTTCAATTCTAGCAAGGTGGGGTCAAGGTCTTGTTTTTACTTGACTTCCTCAATCAAAGAAGATTTGGACCATCAATAACCAAAATACCACCATTTTCAACTTCATTCATCCTAACCCCCAACCTAGCTAACCGGTGAACTTCTCTAGCCACATCCTTGTTACAAATATCAATATCAGCTAGGCTACCCATAGACACACTCTACTTGGAGCATTAGCCACAACATTAGCTTTGTCAGGATGATAGTGCACACTCATGTCATAATCCTTAATGAGTTCTAACCACATTCGTTTCGTCAGGTTAAGTTCTTTTTGTGTGAATACGTTTTCAATTATCCTAAGCTGGCCTATCATTCATTGGTTAGGGTTAGGGAAAAAAGCTAGCTGGAATATTGGAGACCCATATGGTTGGTGAACACATCAACATGAACCCCATTCAAATATTTATGCCATATTTTCAAAGTAAACAACCTCTCATCCCTCATAATTTGAAACACCACCCTCAAATTATTCACATGTTCTTTTTCACTCCAGGAATAAATCAATAAATCATCAATAAAGACCATCACAAACATATCAAAGTAGGGTTTAAAGACCCTATTCATGAGATCCATTAATATAGGTGGTGCATTAGTCAACCCAAAAGACATAACCACAAATTCAAAATGCCCATAGCTAGTCCAAAAAGCCATCTTGGGAATATTAGACTACCTCACTCTTCCTTGGTAGTCTTTGGACCGAAGATCAATCTTAGAAAAGTGACTAGCCCCTTGTGTTGATCAAAAAGGTCATCAATCCTTGGTAGAGTACATTTGTTCTTTAAAGCAACCCTATTAAGTTATCAGTAATCATTGCACATTCTAAGGGAACCATCTTTTAAGTTTACAAACAACACTGGTGTACCCCAAGGTGACTTGCTAGCCTTATAAAACCCTTCTCCAACAAATCCCTCAATTGATCCTTCAACTCCTTCAACTTTGCCAGGGCCATACGGTAAGGCGGATCGAAATGGGTTGTGTATCGGGAAGAAGGTCTATACCAAAGTCTATTTTCCTTTTCGAAGGAACACCGGGAAGCTCATCGGGAAAGACATCAAGAAGCACATTGACCACTGAAACTGACTAAATAGGAAGTACTTTAGAGTCAACATCCTTAACCCTTACAAGGCGATAAATATAACCCTTAGAAATCAACCTTTTGGCTTAAAAATAAGAAATGAATCTACCCTTGACCACCCTATTACAACTTTCCCACTCAAGGATGGGCTTATTAGGGAATTGGAATCTAACTTTACGGGTCCTACAATCAATGGAAGGATAATACGCATGTAACCAATCTATCCCCAAAATAATATCAAAATCCACCATGTCAAGTTCAACAAAATCACAAGGCAAGACTTTATGTAATATGAACACAGGATAATTTTTATAGACTTGTTTTAGCAATAATGGACTCGCCAATGTGGGTAGACACCATATAAGGTTCACACAATAATTTGGGACACATGAAGCTTATTGGCAACAAAACGAGAAATAAAAGAAAGAGTGGTACCTGGATCTATCAATGAATAAACATCAAAATTAAAAACCTTTAATATATCGATGAAGCACCATGCCAAGTCTAGTGAACCCTAGAGTTGTATGATTGAGAACTTCGATGGTCATTTTCATCATTCTAAGTAACCCATGGACAATGTCTCGACTTATGATCCTTTGAGCCACACTCGAAACAAACAATCGAACCCGCCAAAGAATCTCCCCGATTGTACCTTCCAAGCTTGTGGCACATAGAAAAATCTTGAACACCAATACCCTTGGCACGACCTTCCAACCTTTGACCCACATTAGCACGTTGGCCTTGAGGACAACCATCTCTACCCTTATTTTGAGCGTGAGGACAATTAACAATCTTGTGGCACATCTTGCCACACCAAAAGCATGCACCCATATTCCTCCAACATGTGACACTATGATTTCTCCCATATTTTCAGCACCTAGGATAGGTTACTCCACCATTACTACCGAGCTTAGCATATGGAAGCCTATTTCCAAATGGAGCCCTTCTTCTCCATCCCATTGAGGCCACTGGGCAATCTCTCATCTTATACCCAACACCATCACACTTCAAACAACCCTCAGTGCCTGCTATACACTTCCCTTAATGCTTTTTACCACACCCTTGACAAATGATTTTTGCCACACCCTTGATTCTTGGGCACCGATAGTGTAGTAGAAGATGAATCACCCTCAACACGGGCTCCCTTGGCCTTTCTCTCCCTGCTCTTATCATTTGAGGTCTCAGGGGCACCCACCGATTAGTTGAGTTGAGCAGTTACAACCTTGACTAATAGCCATAGAGCATTGGGAATCTCCGTATTTGATATGTCGTAATTGGGAAGTTGACCCTCAAGTGAGAGATGGTTACCGCCCTGTCCATCATTTTGAATAGCGTGAGACATATTCTAAACCATAATGGTTAGGAATTAGTAATGACCCTTAGGGAATTTACCTCTACTACACGACATAGATCATGAAAAAGTGAAATATTTACTTAAACGCCTCGTAACCTCCCATTAATAGTTGTGGCATGCTTCACAACTATGAACAAGACTCTACTTGACACGGTGCATTGGATTTTCGTGGACATTAACAACTTATTGCTCTAATACCAAGCTTGTCATGACCCAAGCCTAAGGCTTAGATGTGACACGATGAATGAGAACTGTAAAGACCACCCAAACAAGCCTCTTAGCATGTCTTGTACATATCCTTTGTTGCAGAAATGAAAATATACATCAACAACAGTAAAGTATAAAAAGGGAAGCGGGACTAAAGTAAGTCTTTCATAAATATAGAAACATAGGAAAAGTCAAGTTTAAGACATATACAAACTTAATATCGAACAACACCTGTACTTTACAATAGATCAGGGGCCAAGACACTTCCCGGGCTCACCCTCATAATAATAAGCATCAAACAAAAGGAACAAGTCTCATAATAGCATGAAATAAATTAGATATTGTCCTCAAAGTTGAGGACTCACCAAAAGCTTTCTTGGAGAATCGAACTAGCCACATAGATGAGGATGATCAAAAGGAGCTCTAGTTCCTACATGGTGATATTATGTAGGCATAAAGTATGCATTAGTACATTTGAATGTTATAAGTATACGGGGTGCAATTTAACAAAATATAAGCCAATATATTCAAAATGCATAATATAAGTAATGGATATATAATCTCAATATGACATGCATGATTAATTCTTGTAATAGAACATACTTGTAAATCATTTAACTTACATAGTATATCATACATATGTCGGAAGAGACCTCAACCGACATAGACCAAGTAGCTACAACTTGGACTCCGAGGCCTGACACCCCCCGGTGAAGTGTGTCTAGTTTCCAAGATAAACTAAACATGATAACATGAGCTAGATGGATCCACTAGTATAGCAAGGGCAATATTCATAATCCTATGGTGGCACATAGTTTAGAGACTAAATACTTTATATAAGGACCCCTTGAGTCAAGCCCCCATCTTAAGCCTCAATCTGTGCTAAGTCAAATCCCACGGAATACTTGAAATAATCATACTTTAATAATATCATGAGTAACTTTTAAGAGACATGATCACTTGATATAAGTAGCTCATAAACATGTTTGACCTCCATTAGTGTGCCTAAGTTGAACATGAGAGTAGATAATAATCATAAATAAACCTTTGCTTTAAAATGAATGGCTCACAAGAGACAAAAATCTTGAAATAGGGCTCAACTTACACTTGTAAAATCATAGATACTTTTCATGAATTCAATGTATGCTTGAAATCCCTTAATCATTATGAAGTCACTGACTTGTAGATCATGTAATAGATCATCAATAACTTGAGAATTCTTGTCATGTAATTTTATTGAACACATGGTGGGTTTATATACTTGATCAAAGTCATGCAATTCAAGAGTAAAATTAAACAAGATGAGTGAACTCAATGCAAATCAACCCACCAATATTGTAGTAAAACCCTCATTTAGGGTACCTTGAAATCCATCACAAAAGATTATAATAGTTCATGGTTTCATAGCTCAAAACATGCATAGTCTCAATAGACAAAATCAATTCATAGAATAAGCTTGAAATAGATATTCATGCATAGTCAAAAAATGCTTGGTAAAACCCCAACATAAGTTATGTTCATAATCTATAGTAAGAGATACCCATAGGTAATACAACTTAAAAACATATAACTTTTATAAAAAGAGAAGGTTGGGCTCATAGGTGAAAGGACCTATGGATGAAGACCCACATACCTTAAGCCTTGAATTTCTCGAAATGAACTTAAATGAGACTTGAAGCGTGAGATGGGTTCTTGAGTTCCAAAATGTTGTTTGAAATACTTGAGTTTGAATTAGAGATTTTATAAAGTCTTGGAAAGGTTTTAGAGAGGGTTTTGTGAGTTATAGAGTTGAAAAATGGCTAACTATGGAAGATTTCACATTTAAATGGGCATGGGTCTATTACCCTAATGCCCTTCGATGAACTAAGAATACCAAGGAAAATTTTGCACTGGTCTACACCATTGGTGCGATGTGGACCAGATGCAAAGTTCAATCAACACTAGTTCACGGCCCAGGTGTGTTGCTACCTAGGCGCGGAAATACACTTGAAATCCAAACTTAGGGAAAATTATTTTTCGGTACGAGTCTTCTAAAATCTAGTTTATACCTATTTCCAACTCAATTTTTCCCCTTGATCGAGAATATAAAGTCAGATTTTTGAAATCACGCATGAATTTTGAGATATATAGAAATTACAATTATGGGGCATTCCGATGCACATGAGGGGTGTTTCACAACTAATCTATTTGGAGACTAGTGGTAAGCTTAGTGGCTATCTTTTATTCTTCGAGATGTGTCCTATATATCCTTTTGGCTTGTATATGTATATAGAGATAGTTACAACTCAGTATGATGTATCGTGTCTATAGCAGTTCTACATGGGTGACTTCTAGGTCCTAAGATAATGATGTGTAGCTATTGTATGGGTGCGTGTGTCTGTGTTTATATATCCAGTATCAATTCTGCTCCTTTCTAATTAGCTTGTCTATTGCTATTTATTGACTTTCCTTTTCCCTCATACATATTACTAGCCATTCTGGATTAGGGTCAAGCTTGCCAATCAAGGGTCAAGGTAGGCACCAGTATAACCAGTAAAGTCAGGTCACAACAAGTGTAAAGAACACAAATGCACCAACTACATCATCTAAATATCCAAACCTAGAACTTGTACTTTGAAAAGCCAGCATAAAAAGTAATAATTACAAATAGCATGTTCTTTTTAAAATGGATCAGCACTAACAAGTGATAATTTACAAACCTAACTATCAATACATATTTGCAAAGAAAATACTCACTACCATAACTTGTAAGTTAAGTGTAAGATGATGCGATTCAATGTCAAGTAACTATGATACATGTTTGTTTTATAACACATATTCACTGATAAACTCAATCTAAAACCCATGAAGGTCACACATAGACCATGATCCACCAAAAGATACTTTGGTACTAGAAGAAACCTCAGCTATCAATATATCCTTCGAAAGAGACCTTAGCCATCATTACACTTTTTGGAAGATACCTCTTCCATAATCACTTGTTGACAAATACCTCGACTACGTTACCATTAGCTTATTCATATATAGCCTAACAACCTGACCCAGGGTCCTAGTCATCACACGATGAATGAGCTACCCAAAGGCACCTTACCTAAGATATGTCAAGCATCTTAAGCATTCATAGGTATTTAATGAAAATAGTTTGTTGAAAACTAAAGGGAAAGCCTAAGGGCCAATTTGACAATGACGCAAGATTAAAAGTACTTGAAATAGCTACAACCATTTTTCCCAATAGTATACCAACTACATCATCGACAAATGTGATAGATAATGGTCGATCTCCATCAAACAGAAATAAATCCAAAACAATGCAACAAAGAAAGTAAACGCCTTAGAAATGTAACAAATATATCATCTCAAATTAAATCTAAGATACATGATAGAATGAAAAAGTGGAGTAGTGCCAAACTAAGGGCTCACCACAGATAATAAAGCTAGTCATGGATGCTGAGTATTAACCATCAGCCAGTAGAGGAGTGTCTATCCCTACATGGTTAAATCATGCAGGCAAAATATGTGTTAGTATGTTTGAATGTAATATGTATGTGAGATGCAATGCATGGATGAAATTGTAATGCTATCATTCATAAATATAACATATAAGTACACATTAGATGAAACATATATAGAGTAAGCTTAAGCATGCATGAGGACTAGGGATGCAAGATGAATATGAATGAACACATAAGAAACACATGTAATGAAAAAATAATATGAGATCATAAAACTAGTGGAAATAGACCATAACTGACAATGAGGCCATATGAGCAACTACATTGAATTCAATGTACTCCTTCAATTGTGAAAAGGGGAATCTACTTGCTGAGTTAGATATCTAAAACTTAGTAACATTGCAATTCCATCTTTTATAACATTTAGGGGTATGTAGATCCACTAGCCTAGCCTACAAGGCTCTTGTGGTGACACATAGTTAGGGACATTGAGAATTTGCTTTAAAGTGAGGATTGTCCCTTCAACTTGGGGATCTATCTTAAGATCTTCTAGGGAAATAAGCATCATACTTACATCTTTAACAAACTTAACTTTAAAGCATTTCATTAGTGCCCCAATCATAGTCATAAATTATATAAAGCTTTACTTAAGAACTTGGTGGGTTAGGCTTCGATCATGGAAAGTTCATAAATCACCTAAATTATAAAGAAATGTCTCTGCTTAAGTAACATCAAAAATGACCAACCACAATCAACATCGAAATCCATCATGAAGTCATAATCATTAGTTCAAATATATGTATATACTTAGTAAAATAGTTGTAGGATATCATGAATAACGTTTAATAACATAAATATTATGAAATCATCACAAGCATGCAAATTAACTTGAGAAACTTAAGGAATAGGTAAAATACACAATGGGGAACTTTATGGGTGGAAGGATACCCATAAATCAACTTACATTCCTTGGGGAAGACTAGAGAGAAGTAAAATTGAAGCCTTTGGGGAGGAAATTGTAAATCATAGTTCTTGCCTTGCCTTGTTCTTGAGAGCCCTGTCTTGCCTTAGAATTATAGAAAGTGAAGAATGAAAGAGAATGAGGGAATTAGGGCTTAAAGGTTAATACAGAGTTTTTCGTCCCCAAAATGATATAGTTTTAGAATTGAAAGAAAAAAATGACAAAACTACCCCTCAATAAAACTAGTAGATTCAAGCTACAAACCATACTACAGACCTTAAGTCAATCCACAAGCTATAAGTCCCTCTCATTTGATAACAAATCTAAAATTCCTAAAAACTAACTTTGCTTGATACAAAGCTACGAAGCCTAGATATGGATCATATAAGCTCTTATGGGTCATCATTAAACTCCTATAGTCCTTTCGTACTTAGCCATATTTCACCTTATTTTTGGTCTTATTCCACGAAGCTCCTACTGATTGTATCCTAGTTTACGAGCTGTCTAATAACTCGTTGGTCACCTTTCAGCAAAATCCAAATTTCCTTAATGTCTAATAGTCTCACTCACAATCCCTCCTATGGACCATATGACTTTCTACGAGCTATCATTAGGTCTGTGGGTTACCCCACACTTGGAAAATTTTCCTCTGCCTGATGTTCTATGTTTAAGAATAGAACCAATAGTTTTTATGTCCCCTTATAGGCGTAAGTCACCTCGTAAACTAGACTTCAGACCAGTTTTCAGGCCAATTTTCGCTGCATTCAAGTCTCCTAAAGTGGGAGGTTGTTACAATATCTCTCCCTTGGAAACATTTATCCCCGAATGTACTTAAAGGTAGGCTCTAAAGAGTAAACTAGTAGCTAGTAGCCTTGTATGCATGAAAAATGCATGTTAAATATCATTTCTCAAAAAATTCGAATTTGGTGATCAAAGCATCTCATAAGACAGTCCATAAACATCAAATTAAATGTGTATATCATGAAAACTAAAATGCATGGAATTTGAGGGTTTACAAAGAATTTCTCAATACCTTAGGCTTGAGTAGAGTGGAATAGATGTGGATATCGCTTTATCATATCCGCTTCTGCTTCCCATGTAGCACCCTCAACTTGTTGGTTTCCCCAAATTACTTTGATGAATGAAACTTCCTTGTTTTTTGTTTTTTCACTTGTCGGTCTAGGATTTTAACCGGTACCTCTTCATAACTGAAATCCTCTCAAATGTTCATATCATGGAAAGGAACTATGGAACTTCATTCATCAATGAATTTCCTCAACATCAACATATGGAAGACCAGATGAATCAAATGCAACTCGTTGGGAAGATCCAACATATATGTAACATTTACCACTCTTGTCACCACCTTATAAGGTCCCATATATATGGGAATTAATTTCCCTTTCTTACCATACAGGAGCACATCTTTCATTGGAGACATCTTCAAGTAGACCCAATCACCAAGTTGGAACTCAATTACCCTTCTCCACACATCGAAGTAGGACTTTTGTTTGCATTAGGATGTTCGCAATTTCTCACTTATGCTTTTAATTTTCTCCATAACTTTCATCACTAAGTATAATCCTATTAATGCTACCTCACTGACTTTGAACCACCCGATGGGTGATCTTTACCGTCTGCTATACAACGCATCAAATGGTGCCATCCCAATACTTGCATAAAGCTATTGTCAACCTAATCCTCAAGGAGGTGAAGCTAACAAGTCTTCTACTCCTACATACCAAATGTATGGTAAGAGCCATTTTAGTAAATATTTAGTAGGTATTGATGCTTATATTGGTTGTGGAAAGATGGATCACAAGGTGGCAGATTGTCTTGCGCATGCTACCAAGGATAGAGATGATCATCAACACGGTCAGTCTACAATATTAGGACACCTAGTTTACCAAGGTACTTCATCTAGTTTTGGTGGTGGGCAGCATCAAAACATGGTTTTTCCCTCCAAACTTGATAGGATTATAAGGATTCTTAAAATATGGTCATTGGTATCTTATGAGTCTTTAAACATAATGTATATGCTTTGTTAGATTATGGAGAAAATCTTTCTTTTATAAATCCTTATGTGGCTATGAGACTTGATGTTAGTCCCAAGTTCTTGTTGGAACCTTTCATATGTGATCTTCTTGTATTCCTCCTAATTGGCTTTGACATAAATTTTATTTCCAATACTCAACTTATCTCTATTCCTTCTTATTAGATTGCTTTCACAGAGTTTAAGAAGTTGAAGGATCATTTAAAGGACCTATTGGATAAGGGTGTTTCTTTACCGAGTATCTCTTCTGGGGGTGCCCCAATATTGTTTGTTCAAAAGGAAGATGATTTACTGTGTATGTGCATTGATTATTGATAGTTGAAAAAAGTCACAATTAAGGATAAGTATCCTATCCCAAGGATTGATTACTTGTTCAATCAACTTCAGGGTGCTAGTTACTTCTCTATGATTGACCTTAGATCGGGTTATCATCAACTTCAAGTGAAGGAGTGTGACATCCTTAAGACAACCTTCAAAACTCAATATTGCCATTTAAATTTCTAGTCATAACTTTTAGACAAAAGAATGCTCCTTCCACTTACTTTTATAGATTTAATAAACAAGGTGTTCAAGTGGTATTTGAATATATTTGTTGTTCTCTTTATTGGTGGCATTTCAGTCAATTCTCAAAATAAAGAAGAGCATGCAAACTACTTAAGGATTGTGTTGCAAACTTTAAAGGACCTTTAGCTATTTGTGAAGTTTAGGAATTGTGAATTTAGTTAAGGTTACTTCATTGTCATGCTATATTCGATGAAGGTATAAGGATTGATACTCAAAATATTTAGGTGCTAAAGAATTGGCCTAGGCTTCTTTATCCTTCATGTATTCAGATTTTCTTAGGATTGGCCAAGTATTATAGACAGTTAGTTAAGGGGTTTTCTTTTATTTCCTCTCCTTTGTCTAGGTTGACTTAGAAAAATATTAAATTTGAATGGTCTAAAGGTTGCCAGAAGAGTTTCCAAGGATTGAAAACTCAAGTTACTATAGCCCTAGTTTTGACTTTGCTTAAAGGATATGATCACTTTGTTGAGTATTATGATGCCTCGAGGATTATTTTGGTTGTGTGTTAATGTAACATGGTAAGGTGACTATTTAAGTTTTATGGAAACTTAAGGTGCAAGAAAATTATCCAACTCACAATCATAAATTAGCAATGGTGGTATTTGCTTTAAAGATACGCAGGCATTATCTTTATGGTGCTCATGTGGATGTGTTCACCGATTATAAGGGTTTCAATATCTATTCAAGCAAAAAGAGTTAAATCTTCACCATCAGAGGTGCCTTGAGTTAGTAAAGGATTAATGATATGAGTGTGTTGTATCACTTGGGATGTCTAATATAGTGGTAGATGCTCTTAGTAGGTTGTCTATGGGAGTGTTGCTCCCCTGAGGATGAGAAAAAAAAGTTAGTTAGAGATATTCAAAGGCTTTCCTATTTAGGAGTTTAATTGATGGATTTCGAGGACGGTGGTATGATTGTGCAAAATAAATCAAAATCTTCTCTTGTAAGTGATGTAAAGGCTAAGTAGAATGATGATCTAGCTTTTGCGGAACATAGAAAAGCAATTTTTGGAATGTCCATTAAGGTATTCTCTAGAGTAGAGTGCTTCTATATCAGGTACATTTATGTGTCCTGAATGTTATCAAAAGCTTATAGTACCCAATATTCTATTTATCCGAGACCCACCAGAATGTACCTGATTTGAGAAAATTTTATTAGTGGAATAACATGAAGAAAAATATAACAGAGTTTTTAGATCAATGTTTAAATTGCCAACAAGTCAATATTGAGCATCAAATAAACAACTGTTTGTTCTAAGACACTAAAATGACTATTTGAAAGTGGGAAGAATTGAGTTTGGAATTTTTCATAGGTTTACATCATACTCATCGCAAATATAATTTCATTTGGGTAATTTTGGATCGAATGACCAAGTCTATTTTAGTTAAGGTTTCAATTCAACCAAAGACTATGACTAACTTTATACTCAAGAAATGGTCAAGCTTCATGGCATCCCATTTTTCATCTTATGAGAAGCACAACTAACATAGTCCTCATGTTTTCATGGAAAATTTATACTAAAACCATAGCTATTTCTACTTACATCAACCTTCAAGGATGAGGGATTCTTCAAGACCCTTAAATGTTTGTTATGTCTGCTTTGTAAATCAAGAGAGAACAAGGAGTGAAACTTATAAATGCTTAAATGTTTCCAATGTTAAATAACTTAAAGGAGCTAGTTTTAAGACCTTTTAAATGGATCCATGTTGGCTGAATTTCTTCTTTATTTTATGCCATATTAAATCAGGTAGGTGATGCATATACTTTTCCCTTTCACTTGGGACTTATTGGGTTTCAGTTCGGTAGGCTTTGCTGCCCATTTTCATCCCTTCCTTTCACTTGGTTGGGCCCAAGTTGCCAAGTAGGTAGTGAATGTACTTGGGCCCTTTATTTATTTATCCTAGGTTACCAATCTAGTCCATTTATAATACTAAGCCATGGGCTATAATTACACCCTTAGCATGGCTCGTATTCTTTTTTTGATTTGGACAGATTTGGTGTTGGGCCTCATGGTTGTTTCCTTTACGTCCTAACTTGATTTAGACCAAAAATGAGTCCACTAATGTATGAATTAATCTTCTTCATCTACCTAGCTAATTTCAGCTAAGCAAGTAGGTGATTCTCCTACTAGATTCTTAAAGTCCCTCAAACACCTCAAGATCGTGATCTCCATAAATTTGACTTAAAACGTGTATACACTTGATCATCTTAAGCATTAGGTATAAATTTATCCCTCCAATCTAAAATTTAAGAACTTTTAAAATTGATACTTATTCAATCAAGCCATATCATATTCCACATTTATAGGATTAGTTCATGGAAGATATGGGGATTTACATCTCCTCCCCTCCCCGGAACACTTACATCTGAATGTTAGCATAACTGGATAGCTTAAACAAGTTCAACCCTCCATTTAAGCAAACTTTTGACAATAATACAAATATTCATATACATATATAGCTATTAATGCCCTAATTCTATGTCTTGGACTTTTGTTTTAGCTTCAAATAAATAAGGGTGCTTATATTTCATTACTTCCTCAGCCTCCCACATTGTCTCTTCTACGTGTTGGTTCCTATAATGTACCTTCACTAAAGCTATTTCTTTATTCCATAACTTCTTAACTTGATGATCTCGAATAGAAATAGGTACTTCTTCATAGGTGAGATCTTCTGTAACTTGCACATCTTAAATAAAAGTGTTATGAGGTGGGTCACATATGCATTTTCGAAGCATTGAGACATGAAACACTAGTTGAACCATTGAAAGCTCCTAGGGCAGCTCAAATTTCATATGCACCCTACCTGAGACTTCTCATAATCTTTTATGGCCCTATGTAACGTGGCTCAATTTCCCTTTTTTACTAAATCTCATAATCCCTTTTATTGGCGACACCTTCAAGAATATTCAGTCTCCTACCGAGAACTCAAGCTATCTCTTCCTAGCATTTGCATTTGATTTGTAACGACGTTGGGCTATTTCTATCTGCTATTGTATTACTCTAACTTTGTCCATGGCTTTTTGAACTAGATCTGGCCCAAGCAAGGTTGTTTTACCCACTTCAAACTATCGAATTGGCGACATATAAAGCTTCGTAAGCAACCATCTTGATGCTTGAATGGTAGCTCTTACTATAGCAAATTCAATAAGTGGAAAGTGATCCACCTAACTATTCTTGAAGTCCAATGCACAAGCTCGTAACATATCTTCAAGTGTTTGAATGGTGCATTTTGCTTGACCGTTCATTTGGGGATGGAAAGTTGTAATTAAATTCACTTGTGTTCCTAAACCCCTTTGGAAGGACTTCCAAAACATTCGGTGAATTGAGTTCCCTTATCAAATATAATGGAGATTGGGACCCTATGTAGCCTAACTATCTCTTTAATGTATAACTTTACATACTCTTCAGTCGTAGAATCACTCTTAACCTACAGGAAGTGTTGATATGATATTCACGCTCCAATAAGAAAGCGGTCGCTGTTAGTAATTAACCTAACTGTAGGTTTGGGTAGAATCCACAGGGAATACAGGGCTTGACTACAAGAATTCACTACCAATCATTGCAACCATCAATTACTCAAATCTCTAATTGGGAGGGGTTTCTTTGTAACTCAATGAACAAAAAGAAAAACTAAACTAACTATGCGGGAGGACACTCAAATTTAGTGACAACTTAGGAATTGTGTTCCCTACGATTCGTTGACTCAATTACCCTAGACAACATAACCTTAATTGGGAATTCACATGTAGGATGGTAACTTAGGTTCTTCAAGTCCTCTTGTAAAGGTGAAGGTCAAATTTCACCATGGTGCGTGTTCGGCAACCATGGTGTGCCAACTAACCATTACCCATTGTCCTAGTCAACCTCCCCTTGGATAGGTTTGGTTGATTAGACGAGAACATATTAATCAAATCCTATCATATACTTCTCTTTTCCTATTCATTAGTACCTTATTTAGAATCATGATAGTAGGTGGGGTTTGGTGTTGGACACCACCAAACAACAATAAAAAATGAAGGAAAATAAACAATACATAAAAAACCCCAATCAAAGAAATGAACAAAGTCTTCGTTATTTTGAGTCTACAACTTATGGTTCCCACAACCCCAAGTTATGGGTGCTTAGCTACTCACGGCTAAGACAAAAACAACAATAAATGCAAATAGAAGATATAGTTGAGAGTTTAGCCAAAACAATGAAGAACAAGGACACCACAAGTTGCAACCCATAAGCTTGGATTAATGGAAGATGAGTAGAATGTGAGTTTTTCCAATCCCCAAAAGTGGGTCTTCAAATTAAAAAGGAGAATCTACACTAACACTAGAAAAACCCTAAGAATATTCAAAGGTGAATATTCGAAGAGTTCCCTACAATATTCATTGTATCAGCTCAATCATAGAAAAACCTAACATAAAGTATTTATAGTATTTATAATTTTAACCCTAAAAAGTAAATAAAAAATACAGCTGGCAGCAGGTAAGTTGCACAGGTATGACTCATAGGGTGACCTATGAGTTGTAATCGGGATCTAGTATCAGGCACTTTGCATTTTATACTTGACTATTATGACCAACTTGTACGAGTCGTTGCTTGGGCTATGACGTATATGCTTCTCTCGTAGTCTAGGCCTTCATTTTTTGTCTAAGCTTTTGGCTCTCTGTTTCTTGCTACGAACCCACCTATACGAGTCATCGTGAGACCTATAACTCATAGAGTGGCCTGGTAAGGCTAAACTCCATTTAGAAAATTTCTGATTTTTGCTTACTATTTCTTGCTAAGAGATTACCCCTATGACTCGTAACTTGGGCTACGACTCGTATGAAGGCTCGTATGTCCTGCACTTCAACAAATCTGCAACTTTCTCTCAAAATTATGCCAACCTGCCTTTTTTGTAATAACAACATGAAAACACATAAAAAGCATAAAAAGTTGCATGAAGAACTCACAAAATCCCTTGTCTTAGGCCTCAAATATGTTGTATTTTGAATGCACATCAGCACCCTCAACTAAGAATTATTGCTCGTCCTCAAGAGACGATTCAATCTAAGCAGACAATGAGAAATACATAGTAGTTATAGTAATGGTAGGAATATTATTTACTCTAATTTAGGTACCCAACTCTCATTTTCAAAACCAGATTGCAAAGCTACTTAGCAAACTAAAACACAAAGGTGTATTCGACAATCTAGCTATGACAAGCAAAGGAATATCAACCTTTCACAATCACCACATTAGTCGTACGCTAATTATGCAGCACAAATATCCTCACAAAAAAGAAGTCCCTCTTTGTCGCTCAAATTGTATTAAAAATCAAGGACTGCGCAAG
>DF367771.1:5180-19396 GCA_000787875.1 Solanum virginianum | reverse complement strand
TAAAAGATCATCTTAAAGGTAATTGAAAGGTAAAGAATATTGCTTATGGATAGGTGGTAGCCCAAAGGGGTGGAAGTCACCTAGCTAGGGACAATCCTATTATGGGGGTAGCCCAAGGGGGCTAAGAAAGAGCCTAGCTAGGGACGAACCCGATACAGTTTACCCCTGATCAGCTAATTCTTTTATGATATGCTGTGCACAGATTATGTTACATATTCAGTACATTATCTCATACTGACGTCCCTTACGGGGGACCTGCATTTCATACTGCAGGTACAAGTGCTAGTAGATCTCCCCAGTAAGAGTACAAGGTATCCATACTGACGTCCCTTATGGGGGACCTGCATTTTATGCTACAGGTACAGGTGCTAGTAGATCTCCCCAGTAGGAGTACAGGATTTCCAACTGTGGTTACCAAGCTCCAGGTTGCTTTGGGGCTTTGCATGTCTAGAGCTTATGTTTTGTATTACACAGTTAGTCGAGACGGGGCCTGTCCCGACCCTTATCACATACCTGTCATTGCTTAGAGCCTTTGTAGACTATATAAATTAAAATGTGGTCAGATTTTTTACTTTGGACAGTGTGGCCCCAACGACCTAGTCATATGCTTTTCCTTTTGGGTTGTTAGTGCTATTTACCTTTTTAAAGGCATATTGAAGGTGGAATTCCTTATATTATATATAGAAAGGGAATAGATATAGTTGGTTCTCCCGGGCCTTATCGGCAATGGGTGCCAGTTCGCCTTAACAGGATTTGGGATGTGACAGTATCATAGCACAGAGTTCGAGTGTCCTAGGGAGTATATGAAGTCATGTCTAGTAAAGTCTTGTTTATGGGTATGTTATGCACCACACTTCACAAGCAGTAGGCTATATGACATTAGGAAGAGTTACCCTTGTTTTATGATCAGAATTCGTGCGGTAGAGTTTAACTCCATGGAAATCTCATATTAACTCATGCGTTGTACGTTTACAGAAAATGCCACCAAAGAGAACAGCCGCTCAGAGATATGCTGCAGCACTAGTTGCTAAGAACGCCCAACTTGAGGCCCCAATTCAGACAGAGGTAAGGAGATAGGGATGCCCTGCTAGGACTATTGAGGTCCCACAGATGCCCCTTGCTCAGCCCTACCCAGCTCCCACTACCGAGACATAATTTAGGGAAGCTATCACCATACTTACTTAATTGGTGGCCTCCCAGGGTAATAACCGTGGTCCTAAAGCTCCTAGTTCTAGCTCACTGGAGCCCTCAACTGCCACCAGACTAGAGTCTTCCTTAGGATGAACCCGCCAGTGTATACAGGATCGAAAGTAGAAGAGTACCTACAAAACTTCATAAATGAGATGTATAAGGTTCTGAAGGCAATGCATACTGATGAGATTGAGGGAGTTGAGCTTGTCTCCTACCAGCTAAAGGATGTTGCTAACGTGTGGTATAGTCATTGAGAGGATAGTAGAGGTGAGAATGTGGAGCATACAACATGGGAGGATTTTGAGACAACCTTTCTTGACCATTTCTTTCCTCAAGAGTTAAGGGAGGCAAAGGTGGATGAGTTTGTGAATCTGAAGCAAGGAGGGATAACTGTGAAGGAGTACAATCTTAAGTTTATTAAGCTGTCCACGTATGCTTCGGAGATGGTGCAAGACATGAAGACAAGGATGAGAAAGTTTGTGCCTGGTCTAGGCAGACATGTGCAGAAAGAGTGTAAGGCAGCTTTGCTAATTCCGAGCATGGATATCTCCAAAATTATGGTGTATACCCAATAGATAGAAGAGGACAAAAGAAAGATAGAGAAGAGCAGATGAATAGAAAGGCGAAGTCAGCGGGACATGAGCCTAGCCCGCAGAGACAGAATAAGGGCGACAAGTCCTACTTTAAGAGGAGATCATCCCATCCTGTACCGTTTATAGCTACTGCTCCTGTTTAGCCAAATAGATATGATTAGAAATCTCATGGTTATCAGAATTTCAGGGCTCTAGGTGCTCAATCTCTGGCCAGTGTAACCCAAGGTACGGGAAAACTACCTTATGGTAAGTGTATTAAGTTTCATATGGGTGAGTGTAGTGTGGGCAAGGATGTTTGTTATTTATGTGGATGGACTGGTCACTTTAGTTTTGAGTGTCCAAAGAGGAGGCGAGGTGAAGGGAGTAGTAGAGCTCAGTCTTCCGCAGCACCCCCAACGGGCAACCAGCAGAGGGGTACTACTACTGGTACATAAGGCGGGACAAACTGCCTTTATGCTATGGGAAATCGACAAGACCAGGAGGCTGTACCAGATGTTGTCATGGGTATGCTTCTAGTCTTTACTTTTGATTATTATGCATTACTTTATCCGGGTGCCACCTTGTCTTTTGTGACCCCTTATGTGACTAGCAAGTTTGAGATTCTTCCAGAGTGTTTGCTTGAAACTTTTGCTGTTTCTACCCCTATTGGTGATTCTATCTTAGTTGAGAGAGTTTACAGGGATTATGTAGTGTCTATTTATCATAGAGACACCTTAGCTGGTTTGGTAGAGTTGGAGATGGTTGATTTTGATGTGATACTGGGCATGGATTGGCTTCATGCCTGTTATGCTTCTGTTGACTATAGAACCCAAATTGTTAAGTTCCAATTCCCTAATGAGCCTATTCTAGAGTGGAAAGAGAGTTCTGTTGCACATAAGGGCAAGTTTATCTCTTATCTTAGAGCCAGAAAGTTGATTTCCAAAGGTTGTATTTATCACCTCATGCGAGTTAAATCTGATGATGTTGAATCTTCTACTCTTGAGTCAGTGCCGATTGTGAATGAGTTTCCTGAGGTGTTTCCTAATGACCTACCTAGAGTCCCTCCTGATAGAGAGGTTGACTTTAGGATTGATGTTCTTCCCGAGACCAAACTCATTTTAATTCCACCTTATAGGATGGCCCCTGTAGAGTTGAAAGAATTGAATAGATTGAATTTGGGGTTAATGTTCTTCCCGAGACCAAACCTATCCCAATTCCACCCTATGGAATGGCCCTCGCAAAGTTAAAAGAATTGAAAGAGAAATTGAAAGAATTGTTAGAGAAAGGTTTCATAAGGCCTAGTGTCTCACCTTGGGGTGCTCCTATCCTATTCGTGCATAAGAAAGATGGGTCTGTCAGAATGTGTATAGACTACCGACAGCTGAACAAGGTTACCATATAGAATAAATATCCCCTCCCAGGATAGATGATCTATTTGACCAGCTTCAGGATGCTACTTGTTTCTCCAAAATAGACCTCAGATCGGGTTACCACCAGTTGAAAGTGAGGGAAAGGGATATCCCAACAGCCTTCAGGACACGATATGACCACTTTGAGTTCTTTGTCATATCCTTTGGGTTGACAAATGCACCTGCAGCCTTCATGGATTTGATGAATAGGGTATTTAGACCATATCTTGATATGTTTATGATCGTGTTTATTGATGAATGAATGAGGCATTATACGGGAACAGGGTATGTAGACCCTATCTTGATATGTTTGTGATCGTGTTTATTGATGATATTCTGGTATATTCTAAGGATAAAGAGGAGCATGCTAATCACCTTAGAGCGATTTTGCAAACACTCAAAGACCATGATTTGTATGCAAAATTCTCAAAGTGTGAGTTTGGCTCAAGTCCATGGCTTTCTTAGGCCATGTTGTTTTGGGAGATGGTATTTGAGTGGATATGCAGAAAATTTCAGTGGTTAAGAACTGGCCAAGACCAACTTCTTCGATGGAAATAAGAAGCTTCTTGGGTTTGGCGGGGTACTACTGCAGATTTGTTGAGGGCTTCTCTTCTTTGTCAGCACTATTGACTAAGCTGACTCAGACGAAAGTTAAATTTCAGTGGTTGGAGGAATGTGAAAGAAATTTTCAAGAGTTGAAGACTAGATTGACTATAGCACTAGTTCTGACTTTGCCTTATGGGACTGGAGACTTCATGATATACTTTGATGCATCAAGAGGTAGATTGGGATGTGTGCTTATGCAGAGAGGAAAGGTAATAGCTTATGCTTCCATACAACTTAATATCCATGAGAGAAACTATCCAACTAATGATCTTGACTTGGCAGCGGTAGTGTTCGCATTTAAGATTTGGCATCACTATTTGTATGGAGTGCATGTGGATGTGTTCACTAACCGCAAGAGTTTGCAATATGTGTTTACTCAGAAGGAGCTCAACCTGCGGTAGTGAAGATGGCTGGATTACTCAAGGATTATGATATGAGCATTCTCTATAACCCAGGTAAGGCTAACCTTGTTGTTGATGCTCTTAGCAGGTTATTTATAGGTAGTGCTACCCATGTGGAGGAAGGGAAGAGAGAATTAGCTAAGAAAGTTCATAGGTTGGCTCATCTGTGAGTGCAACTTGAGGAGAATGATGAAGTCAGGGTCAATGTTCAGAATGGGTCTGCTTCATCCTTAGTGTCAGAAGTGAAGGAGAAGCAAGACCAAGACCCTTTCTTGTTCTAATTGAAAGAAGCGATTCACAAGCAGAAGGTGATGGTTTTCTCTAAAGGGAGAGATGGGATGTTAAGATACCAGGGTAGATTGTGTGTGTCCGATGTTAATGGTGTTCGAGGTAGGATCATGGTTAAAGCTCATAGCTCCAGATATTCCATCCATCATGGTTCTACCAAGATGTAGGACGACTTAAGGGAAGCCTATTGGTGGAATGGAATGAAGAGGGACATTGTTGAATTCGTCTCTAAATGCCCCAATTGTCAATAGGTTAAGGTTGAACATCAAAGACTATGTGGATTGGCCCAAAACTTTGAAATTCCTAAGTGGAAGTGGGAGACGATCAACATGGATTTCATCACGAGATTACCAAGATCCCGAAAGCAGCATGATTCGATATGGATGATTACTGATAGGATGACTAAATCAACCTACTTTTTGGTAGTTAAGATAATTAATACAGCTAAGGAGTATGCCCGACTATACATTCAAGAGATTGTGAGGTTGCATAGGGTTCCCTTCTCTATCATGTCAGACAAAAGAGCTCAATTCACCTCTCAATTTTGGAGATCTTTCCAGAGGGGTTTGTGTACGAAGGTGAATTTGAGCATTACTTTTCACCCTCAGACAGATGGGCAGGCAGAGTGCACTATCCAGACTTTGGAGGACTTGTTGAGAGCTTGCATCATCGACTTCAAAGGTAATTGGGATGACCATCTATCATTGATCGAGTTTACGTTCAAGTTGATAGCTACCATGCCAGCATTCAGATGGCCCCTTATGAGGCATTATACGGAAGAAGATGTAGATCACCAATTGGCTGGTTTGAGGTTGGTGAAGCTAAATTAATCAGACCTAACCTTATCCACCAGTCTATGGAGAAGGTGAAAGTTATCAAAGAGAGGTCGAAGATAGCACAGTGTCGTCAAAAGTCTTGCACGGACAAGAGGAGAAGAGACTTGGAGTTTGAGGTGGATGATTTGGGTGTACTTGAAGATGTTGCCCATGAAGGGTGTCATGAAGTTTAGTAAGAAGGGAAAGTTGAGTCTACGTTAGATCAGACCATACCAGATTGTGAGAAGGATTGGGAAGGTTGCTTACCAGCTAGACCTGTCTTCTGAGCTAGATAGAGTTCACCTGATGTTCCATGTATCAATGTTAAAGAAGTGTTTGGGGATCCCACCTTAGCAATTCCTATTGAGAGTACGAGAGTGAAAGACAGCTTATCTTACAAAGAAATTCCAGTCCAAATCCTTAATTAACAAGTTCGTAAGCTGAGGAACAAAGAGATAGCCTCCATTAAAGTCCTATGGAGGAATCAATTTGTTAAGGAAGTGACGTGGGAAGCCGAGAAAGCGATGAAACTCAAATACCCGCACCTATTTGTACCCAATGACAATGATGTTGAAGGTAATGTATCTATCCTTAAAGTTACTTAAATTTCTTTCTTGAGTTGATGTGCTAATTGCGTTCTTGAGTGTAAGATACAATTTTAGAAGGTGAGGGATAATTGAAAGTTTGAGAGTTCCCGAGTGAGGAATGAGAGCAATTTTGAGGTTACTCATGATTTATTCTACCTTTACTCATTATTTGAGGACGAATGATCCCAAGCGGGAGATGATGTAACACCCTGTGAAATTACTGAAATGCGCCTAAAATATAATCATACACACAATGCATCTTCCAAAGCTTTGATTAGAAGACCGAGATTGGATTTGCGATCAGCACGGAAAATTGAGAGAGAAAATGGTCTCAACCCAATTTAAAACAACTGAAGAAA
This sequence comes from Solanum virginianum, assembly GCA_000787875.1. NCBI lineage: Eukaryota > Viridiplantae > Streptophyta > Magnoliopsida > Solanales > Solanaceae > Solanum > Solanum virginianum. The sequence continues at coordinate 13,168 of DF367771.1, read as the reverse complement.
AAAATAATTTTTGCCAATTAATATTAGGACAGTGTCTGTCCGCGCCTTTGGCACGATGCGAAGGGGATGAAGAGTAACACTTTAGATTTTTTAAAGAATTTCGATGGGAATTGAAAATTCAAAAAATTTGTGAAATCATACTGGTCCACGCCCCTGGCGTGTCGCAGACCAGTGTGCAGGATTTTAAAATTTTTCTTTTAATTTGGAAAGGGCCTTTTGGTCATTCTCTATCCTATACTAAGGCCTTTTGGTCATTCTCCACCCTATACTAAGTCCTAAAATGTGTTTTAGAGGTTGTTTATTAGCGATTAAGGCCTCAAAACCCTTATTTTTCTTAAGTTAAACGTACTTTCTGAGAGAGGAGAAGAAGAAAGGGCTGAGGGTTCCAAGCTTAGGTCTATGAATCTTGAAGAAATTTGGGAATTTTCTGATCCCAAGTATGTAAAGGTTACCCGGAACATGGAATTGTTATTCCATGTGCCCCAATGTATAGATTAGGGTGATATTTGATAGGACGTGAGTTGTAATTCTTGAAGAATTTCTTGAAATTATCTTTAATTTTTATATATTATCTTAAATTAATGATCATCATGCTTTAGATTCACTTTTTACATGCCTTATTATGTGATTATGTATCTACCCTGCATGGATTCTCTGTTAAAGACTTTCAAGAACGAATATAGGGGTAATGTCTAGAGCCTTAATTGTCTGAATGTGTTGATTGTTGGAGTCTGAGTCTTGAAATAAATATATTAATGGCTGAAACAAATGGAATTAGGGTCCTTAGAGTTTACACAAGCTTGAAAAAATAATCCTATTCTTCAAGTTGATAGATGATGAGATGAGATGAGTGTTCTTGATGTATTAAAAGACTTATGAGCATGTTGAGTCATGGGAGGAGTATTAGCACCGAAATAGGTAAGAGTGAGTCCCACTTGTACCTATTAACTATGTGGACAGCGTAGGAGAGGAATGGACCATGAAAGCGGATGTTTTCCTTGCCCCGAAGAGGGCTTGACAAACTTTTTTTGGGATCCCCGATAGACTCATCCTGCACCTCGGCAAAGTACTGGATGAATGTGGCAATGACATCTCTTTGTTGTATCATCACCGGCCCATAGATGGTGGTTGTCGGTTGTAGAAACTCCTAGATAGGTTTCATGATGATAGTACTCTGATGTTGATGTGATAGTGTGATTTCTTGACAGATAGTGATGGGATAGAGCCCGTTTCTTACTCTGAGTTGAGGATGAGTGATTGACGAGCTATTGTTATTGTATAATGTTTACTTTAGCCCATTTTACATACAGAACATTTCACGTACTAACGACTCTTTGGCGTTGCATCATTTTATCATGCCACAGAGGACTTCAATAGCCTAATTGTTGGGATTCAAGGATTTCCAGACAGAGACTTGGTGAGTCCTCCCTTGCTTTTGGAGGACATATTTATCTTGAGTTAGTTTCTTTGATTGTGTTAGCCATGACCTGTCATGGTACCATCTTAGATAGTAGTTATAGAGGCTTCATAGACATAGATTGAGGATGGTTGATGTTTGGGGTTCTCCCCCTTTCTTTCTTTACACCGAGATTGTTCTTTCATTTCATATTTCATTTATGATAGACTGAGTTGATAGTTGTAGTCCACTGATAAATTATTATTCTTTAGATATTTTCTGCTATTGAATTAATAGAACGGATGCGATAAAACTAGGTGGTCCGCTAACAATGGTCTTCGAGTGCCAGTTACGCCTAGGGTACCCTCCCGGGGCATGACAGCATGAGACCTGAATCTCTAAATGACTCAAAAATTCAAAATTAAGCAACTCAGCCTTCAAAACTCAATTCTTTTGCAAAAATCCAATATTATTTTTTTATAAAATTTTCAAAAATGAAATTCAAAACTAATAAAACTTAACTCATGACGACTATTGCGGGGCAAAACGATATTTTTTTATCAAACATACCAAAAATAACCTTTAGAGTCATTACAGTAGCAGTAGCCATCATCGCTCGATTTTGGATCGTGATAAATATTGTTATATCAACTTATTAAATTCAGCTCAATACTAGTTTGATATCATTATATAAACTTTTCAAATATTGTGTCAAGTTTTATTATTCTAACTTTATGTTATATATTTTTCATTAAAAAGTTATATTATTTATATTTTTACTTTATAATTGTAGGAGGAGACTCAGAGTATTTTCCTGTTGAGATGAGACACCACCAAGGATCTGTGTTGAGCCCTTTCTTGTTTGCCTTGGTGATGGATGAGCTGACGCGATTTATCCAAGAGGAGGTTCTATGGTGTATGTTTTTTTGCAGATGATATAGTACTAATTGATAAGACTTGGACTAAAATTAATGATATGCTAGAGGGTTAAAGACACACCTTGGAGTCCAAAGGATTCAAACTGACCAGGACCAAAACATAATACTTGGAATGCAAATTCAATGTTGCGAGAGATGAAGTAGACGTAATACTTGGAGTGCAAATTCAATGTTATGAGGGATGAAGTAGACATTGATGTGAGGCTTGCCACTCAACCTATCCCCAAGAGGGAAAACTTTAAGTATCTGGGGTCCATCATCCAGAATAGTGGTGATATCGATAATAATGTCACACATCATATTGGGGCAGCATGAACTAAATGGAGGCTTGCCTCTGGAGTATTGTGTGACAAGAAGATACCACCTAAACTCAAATGTAAGTTTTACAAAATGATGATTAGACCATCTTTGTTATATGGGGTGGAGTGTTAGACAATAAACAATGCACATATTCAGAAGATGCATGTCGCAGAGATGAGGATGTTGAGATGCATGTTTGGTCACACTAAGAGTGATAAGATTAGGAATGAGATCATTCGGGAGAAGCTAGAGGTGGCCCCTGTGGCTGATAATATGATATAAGCGAGATTGCGATGGTTCAGACATATGCAGAGAAGGAGTACTGATGCTCCTAGTAGGAGGTACGAGAGATTAGTTTTGGGAGTTAAACGAAGGGGTAGAGTAGACCAAAAAAGTATTGGGGCGAGGTGATCAGACAAGATATGGCGAAATATGATCTCACCGAGGACATGACCTTAGATAGAATGGAGTGGAGGTCACGAATTAGAGTAGCAGGCTAATTGATTGGTAGGGTTAGAGGGATGTATGACTTTGGAGTATAGTAGCAGGAGTAGTCGTGCTTTATATTATGTATTGTCATTATCTGTCATATGTGTTAATTTTATAGTCTTTACATCCTGTCATGTGCTTTTCGCTATTAGTCACTCTTTTTGTTCCCTTTCCTTTCCTTTTTATCATATCTAGTTTATTCTGCTTATGAGTTTTTGAGACGAGGGTTCACAGGAAATAACTTCTCTACTTTTATGAGGTAGTGGTAAGATCTGTGTACATTCTACCCTCCCTTGACCCTACTTTTGGGATTCCACTGGATATGTTGTTATTGTATATTCTTACTTCATAATGTCTGCTTATATTTTACCTCCTCATAACTCATTTGTAGCATTACACTAAATATGCTATAGTTATTTAAAAAATCTATGTTTATCAACTTAAAAATTCTCTCTATAAACTTTGGCTTTAGGCAACAATCTTATTGAGACGATCTTGAATGCTAAGAGCGCGTTCTCACGAACTCAATAATTTTTATGCATATTCTGTATTTATAATAAGATATATATATATATATATATTGCACAAGGGGAAGAATCTAGAGTTTTGAAGTGGTTTACGGAAGACTCTAGATCACTGTAGATTATTCTAGTAGTCTTTAGCCTTATCTGGATTTGTGTAGATTTGTGTAGAGAATTCTAGAGAAGGAACTAAAGTATAAATATAGAAGGACTTGTAATGTAAATATTATTTGCATTTTGACCAAGTAGGAAATATAAACAGAGGGGGTCATTCCACTTGCTAACCATCCAGAAATTGTAAACATTCTTCCAAACAATATACAAGCCTTCTTTCAAAGCTCTCTTTGGTTTCTTCAATCTAGCATTCCCTTAGCGATCAAGAGTTAAAGGCTTACTTGTATTTTCAAGATTGTGAAAGAGTCGTGAGCAAATCGACAAGTGCCGCACGAAAGTCTTAGCTTGAGTTCTAAGTCTGTTACAAAGAGTGGTATCAGAGCAGGTCTTACTAAGGAAAACATGGCAAGTCGAGGCCTAGGAGACTTTGACATTATCAATGTCGCCAATGTTAAGATGGATGCTGACAAGAAGTCAGGAAAAGAGAAGAACTCTAAGAAGGATGAGTTGCTAATCAAACAATACTAAGCGATGTCATTACCACCCACTCACTCTCGGCCATAGAAGTGAGTGACGACGAGCGTGTGATGTGAGGCCAAAAATACATATTTTTAGTCATTATTTACCTCATGTTTAATATTTTTATTTATCATTTTTTAGCATAAATATTATTGATTGTGCTAAATAGTGTGTTTTACTTGTAGAATTAAATTGACACAAAAATAAAGAAATTTAGAGCTCAAACGAATTAAAAAGAGAAGAGTACAGAAGAAAATTCAAGCAGGTAGCTTAATGGATTAAATCAAATATAATAATATATATATACATATACATATATATATATATATTATTATTATATTTGTACAGTGCTTGGAATTGCAATTCAATTACAATTGAAAAAAATAAAAAGGCTGCCACGTGGCAGCAACGACGTACAGTGGCGTGAAGATCCAATTTCTTTCGATTTTGGGTTTCCCAATTTGTTTTGGACTCAATTATTTTATTTGGGGGGTTTTTCTTACATCTATAAATATTTCATAAAATTAAGTTTTATGTAACTTTTGACCTAGGGAGAAATAGGAGCCGCCGTGGATGTAGGGGAATTTTGGTTTCATCTTTTCTTCTCCATTATTGTTTATTTTTTACATTTATCTTTGAATGATTTGTGATAATTTCTTCATGTCTATGTGGAGCTAAACTTCTCATTCTAAGATTATGATAGTTAATAATATGACTGTTTAGTCATTGTTAATTCAAAATATTTGTTTATTATATTAGTTGTTTTTATATTACTTTTATCTATACTTCTTAGTTTATCAACTAGGGGGTAAATTAGTTGTTCTCTCTAAATTCGAGAGATGTTGGAGTGGACTGAACACAGTAGTATAGGGAGAGTGTTCGACTAGAAAACTAGGTTGATTCATGTAAGGGAGACCTATGACAACTGCCTTTACACCTCGCTTGGTTCATAATATAGGAAGATAATATTAAAGCATTTTTATTGGTCTGTCTATCTCCACTCAACGATATAGTTAGGCAATCAATAACGATATGCCAGCGGGGGCGTGCAACCCTGTTCAGGTAATTTTAACCCTGTGAATTAGCAATTAGATAATCAAATAATTTGATAAAATTGAGGCAAAACATAATTATTAGCTAAACCATAATCTTAGATCGATTCATTCATTGATTGTGTAAAAAATCTCTTTTGGTTAATTGTTCACCATTTAAATAAATAATTAGAATTAATATAACTTAGTAAATAATTAATCAACAAGTCCTTTGGGCTCGACATCCAATTTCTAAAAAGAGCCACATTATTACTTGGGTTGACCACCTACACTTGCGTGTGCTAAGAAAACAACAAGTTTTTGGCGTTGGTGCCCGGGATTTAGAAATTAATTATTTTTCTAGTTTATTCTTTTTTTTCCTTTATTATTTAAGTGTTTTTTTAAGTATTTTATTCTTTTTTATTTTTTTCCTGTTTGTGCGAATTTTTTAAAAAAAAATTAATTTTTTTGGTACTCTTATTGATATGGATGATTGGGATAAATGGTGGTTGGGTGATGGATATCCTTGTCAATATTGTGATGGACCCCACTTGAATATCGAATGTCATACTATTCAGAAGAGCGGGTTGTATGCACCTATCCAATCCTTTGAATGGAATATATGTGGTGGTCAAGATGGTCATTGAAATGGTTGTCCAAACTTGTATCCCCCTCCCTCGAACCCCAATTATTGTTCTTCTATTGTTTGTGATATTAGCAGGGGTAATGAAGTTGAGCAGGCAGAACAAAAAACTCGCATTATTAAGCTATTGAAGCAAATAATAAAGCAACAAAAGGACACGATGGTAGCCATAGAGATAACTTGTTTTCAACAAATTTAAATAATAGAAACTCAACTCATAGAAATGGTAACTTATCTGGCAGAAATTAAGCTCAAACTAGAGATAGGCCAATATGGCTCAGATGTTCATGACAAGGAAGCTCACTTGAACACACAGGTTGAGGCGTATGATACCCACTCACCAATTGTCGATGTCGAGAAGAGTACACACGAGGATGTAAATAATAATACAATTCATGAATTAGGACATATTAGATCCCATTCCTATCATTTTTCTACATTGTGCTTGGATGATGAGATATCAGTCGATTTATCTGAGCCTATGAAAGAGCATAAGGAAAAGGAATAATATGTATGAAAGAACCTATGAATTTGTTGAGCAAAAATCAGAAAATTACATTCCATATCTAAGGCCAAGAAGTGTAAGAGCCGATACCTATTACTTTGTCCCTTTATCTTCATACCACCGCCACTTGAGCGAAGTAGAAAGTTGGATACAAAATTGGGGTGTGGAGAAAAAAATTAGTGGTAACTTAAGTCATGCCGTGACGTTAAATCAGGCGCTTATTGGGAGGCAACCCAATTTTAGTGTAGCTTTTTATTTTTATTTTCATTTTAGTGTCACTTTTTTTTCTTTTTGTGTGTTTTTATTTTTTTCTTGCAAATTATGGGAAGTCTGAGTACCCAAAAATTTGAAGCGAAGGAGCAATTTGAGCTTAAGTGTGGGGTGCATATGACCCTTGATTGATATTGAGAGAATATGCTTCTAACTAGGTCTAAAGGCCTCATGGAGTTTTCCTAATCCTTGTCATAAATTTCAATTGATGCTTTGAGGACATAACATCTTTTCAAGTGTGGGGTGGAAATTCTTCCAAATATATTGTTTAGGGTGGAGTGTGCTTTAGGGTTTGTCTAATATTAAGAAAAAAATAAAAAAAGTTTAAAAGTTAAAAAAAATTATGAAATTTTTAAAAAAAAATACAAAAAGATTTTTATTTATTTATTTGTTTATATTTTTATTTTTTATTAGTAGAAGCACACTTAGCCCACCCCTTGATTTTTCTTTTCGGTTCTTTTTTGAGAGGGGTCCCTTTGAACTGGGTATCTTTTATATGTTTATTTTAAGGAAGTAAATTTTTATTTTTAGGAAGTAAATTTTTATTTTATTTTAATTTTTTTGGAAAGAAAAGAAAATACCTTTTGACTTTTTTGATGCTTGCTATTTAGGCCTAATGTTGAGTATTATTTTCCTATGAATGCTTGATTACTAATTAAATCGCAAATTATTTGATATCTAGGCTCATGGTTGTGACTTTATAGCTTATTTTCTTTTTGTTTGTTATGACCCTATCTCTCTTAGAAGTGAAATTAATCCATCTTGTGTCATGACCCAATCCCGAGGGCCGTGACTAGTGCCTGATTGGGGCACCAGACACAAACGCAAACCAGATTATAATTACAACAAATATCTTATTTTACAAAAATTTCGACAGAGTTTTCTTTGCTTTACGGACTATCTCAAACCCTGCATTTAGAAAAATTCTAGCACACAACATACATATAGACATACGTGGGCTGACAAGGTCACCGCTGTGGTTAAACCGCCCAACATACAAAACATACGTACAAAGTCGTACAAACTATCATAACCCATACTCACAGGCGTCCACAGACCTCTAACTACACAACTAAATCAAAAGAGGGGACAGGGCTCCCGTCGTACCCTCGAATGTACAGAAACACAAATTAGTAAATAAGTGTATATACCCCAAGTTTGCTCCAAAGCAAAGGAGCACTTTAAACAGCAGTCAGAATCCTAAGCTGGAGGATCTCTCTCCTGTACGTCTATACCTGCGGGCATGAAATGCAGCCCCCAAA
>DF367772.1:3649-22308 GCA_000787875.1 Solanum virginianum | reverse complement strand
ATAGAGTTATTTGGGGTCCATGTTATGGAAAAGAGTTACTTTATCAGGCGGCGAGATATAGTGTGTCCCTATCGGACACTAATCCCGGCCCTGGGAGGGTCGTGACAGAATGGGCCAATACCATGTAACTGATCCTCCTCTCTAGCGTGTCTTATCTCTGTTTCATGCCTCAAAACTCTAAAGGTACACTTGAGATCCTCATCCTCTTCCTAATCTTCATCATCCGTAAAAAACTTTGCACGTACATTGCTCTCATCTAGCTCTACAACCGTGCAAGGTCTCTTCTTAAGGGAAGTCTATGTAGGCTTCGCAAAGGTAAATAAATCAAATAGCGGCACCGGAGATATAGTCTCTTTTAGTGTCAGTAGTGCCGCAACTGATGATATTATATCAGCCCTAAGCTTCTTGATCTACTGATGTACGGCTGACAAATCTGATGGTCGGGCCTCGGCTAACCTCTTCTATACCTGCTCCTTAAAAGAATTAATACGGGTATCTACTCTAGAAACTCAACCCTAAATCATAGAGATAGTGAATGCCTGGCTCGCTCCTCGGAGTCTACAATAACCTGGCGGACCCATGGCCTAAGCTGTTGAATAAGCTGAGATAATTGGGCCTCAAGACATGATAATCACTACGCCATGGTCTGAATAGAAGAGGCAGACACATAGACCATGCCCGCTATAGAAGGTTCTGAAGTAGAGACCTCTGGTACAGGAGCAGCTGTAGTAGGACCCCTCTCAATATCGACTACCTCAAGCTGTTGTGGTCTCTCATCAGTAGTAATAGCAATAATAGTGGTGGTGGCAGTCATCAATCCCTCAAATGGTGGTTATGGGGCAAACACCTATCGCATAAGAGGAGGCTGCACCTGTTGAGGTGCCATCAGGCTCTCATAGGCTTTATTAGGCTAGGCTATAAGGTATACTTAGCCTTAACTAGCTGGTCTAGCTGATGTAAGATCTCCACCCATGACTATCAGAGTTTGTAGATCAAAATCAAAAATTGGATAGAGTTGGCCCTCTTTAGTCCTGATTCATTTATCTGCTCTGCTATGAGTTAGGCCCAATCAATGTCATAGCCTGCCAAGATGCTGGCAAATAATACCGTGTACTCCGACGTAAGCTTGTTATCCACCAAGGTCACTTGATGCATGATCTGACAACAACCCACCAAAACATGGGGGGGAAAGAGAGCGAAGCCTTGACAACCAACTTCATGTGGGTAATGACCCAAGCATGCTTCAAACGCTGCTCCATAATATAACAGGCAACCCATCTCAAAAGTGAGGTCCTATGTACTGGATCTTTCATAATCAACGAATTTATCATGGAACTTCTTCATTTAGTGAAGTTATCTGGGTTTTCCAAATCTTTTCAAGCAATTTTCCATTCAATTATGTTTACTTTAAATGTGGGTTTCCATTATTTTGATTTATTAAATTCAATTAGTGAATAGGTTGTACTTTATTTATGATTATAACTTTTTTAGAGCCCTATTATGATGTTTTACAATGAAGTTATGAAGTTATGAACATACATGTCCCCTTTAAAGCTTGATTTATGCATGGGTGGTTTATATTATGATTTTAATGTGGATTTAATTATGTTTTCACTTGAATTTTATAATGTATTATTGATTTTAGATTGAATCTCAATTACCCATGCTATTCTCACATCATTCATAGCATATGCATTCATGAACATTGGACTTTATGGATATTATGAAGTGGGTTAAGCCGAATTATGATTATGTATTAGATTTGATTAGATTATGGTTACAACAAGAATGTGATCACATATATGTCTAAGATTATGGCTCATTAAGAAATTATGGGTGTTTACACCACTATGCTTAAGGGGCCATTGATTGAGGTTTAAGGCGAGGTGGCCTATCCACAAGGGTGCATACTCATTTCTCAAGAAGGTGTTCTAAAGGAGCTAATCCTATGCATGAAAAGTATTAAAATTGAGATTTTCATAAATGTTGTATATTTAAAAGGAGAGGAAGCTGAAAGATGTACAAAGGAGTGGCAATGTAATAACCTCAATTTCACAATAGAAACATTCAACTATTATAATCAGAAGAATGTTTTGGCCTTTTGCCTATTATGCATGATTATGAAGAATGTGATGTGACCTTTAAGCCTTAGAATGCATGTATTACATAAAGAATGTTTTGGCTTTTATCCTAAGTATGTATGGTTATGAAGAATGTGATTTGAACTTTAAGCCTAAGTATGCATGTAAACGATTTGAAAGTCTTATGCCTCTTTTACAAGCATGTATATATATGTATTCTAGTGGGATGATAACCTAGCACCAATGGATTGGAGGTAGGGTGGGCTATCCCCAAGGGTCCATACTCCTTTCCTTGAACCATGTGCCTAACATAGGCATGTTTATGCCCCAAGAGGGAAAAGAAGAAGAAGAATGATTATGGATCTACTTTTGGCAAATAGTTCACCTCTTTATCCATTGTGGGGTAGATGACGGAGTTCCAAGTTATAGCTCACTTGGTCTTAAATCGATTATGGTCCCATCCTCAACATATATGAAGTATTTTCACATTTATGCATCATGGATCTCATGGCATACTGATATGTATTATTCCTTTGTTATATGAGTCTTTCTATATATGTGTCCTTGTCATCTAACATTGAAATGCAGGTTTGGTAAGTCATATGCATTGCATCCTATATACTTAGTACATTCAAACATACCAAAGTATACTTTGCCTACATGATCTCACCATGTAGAGATCGAGGGTTATGATCATCCACTGTGTGATGTCTAGCTCGGGTCTCAAGTTGTTCTTGTTGTGGTGAGTCCTATCTTCCAAGAACAAACCACCATCGCTCTACCTATGGTGTTTTTATCTATTTTATTTATTTTGAGGGTGAGCCTGGGGTATGTCTTGGACGCCAACCTATCATATGTTTAGAGGTCTTGTTAGATATCTTGTAAACTCCTTTTATGACTATATGCTATGTATCATGGTTGGCAATTATGTTATGGTTTCATCACCTATTGATAATTGATATGTGAAATGGATGTTAATCTTTCGCTATGGTTTTATGTGTGATGTAATAGATCCTAAGTCCCGAATCACCCCATAGAGTGAGTCTTACTTACCCGCCCCATAGTATTTATGTGTTACATACTTCATGAACTCATGTTTCTCCCATTCTCGATGATATCTCCATGGCGTGAGACCTATTCTCCCCTCCCATAGAATTATGTGTTTATAATTCAAATGCGCTTCTGAATCGACGATGTGAGTATGGATACTACGAGGCTTGTTTGGGGACTCTCGAGTTTCAATTCGCCATGTCACTCCTAGAACCTAGGTCTGGGTCATGAAATATTTGCAACCTTCATTTGATAATTATTGATTTTGGGTTCTTTTTTTATAATAAACTTTCATGGTAATGCAACATTATTTCTGGTACATTTTGATGTCAAAGAGTTGTCTTTCACAAGGACTTGGGTGTTCGTGGTAATGGTTCAGTTTTAAATATTGTTGTTCATACACTTTCAAAGATTACTATGATTGTTAAGTTTACTAATAAAGTTGGACAAACATTTCTTGCAAAGGCAAGCTATTGAACAAAGCAAATTAGCCCATCTTTCTACCATAAAGGCTGCTAGGAATACAAATTAATCTGTCATTGTTGTTTTTATTATTATGCTCAAATCAAGTAAAGAAAAAGTTAGCACTACTAATGTCACTTTGAACCTTTGTTTGGTGTTGTTAAGGTCAAGTGGATGTTGCTATTTCTACTTTACTCAAAACCTTGATATGACAAGGTTCTCTTTGAGGGGTCGAGGAATGTTATAAGCCTAGACAAGGTGGAGGACCCATGTGAGAATCGATATCAATAATCTGAGACTTTCCAAGCTTCTTGGCAAACAAAAGAAGGAAAATCTTTGCTCATCCTACAGAAATATCTATTAGTGAAATGAATAGAGCATTGCAAATTGTATATGTTGGACAAATTGCCCATCATGGAATATTCACTGTTAGCGATATGGAAAAACTAAGGAACTAATTTTTTTAGCATGATCCACAAGAACGTCACATATGTAAGCAACATTCCAGAGAATATAAAAAATTCAAGTACTTTTACAAAGATTTCGAGGATGAGTCATTCCAAGGATCGCGAGTCCAAAATTATGAGCCATTAAAGTATACTCCATAGCTTTCATCTTTTCCCAGACACTAGAGATGATCATTCCAAGGAAAAACGGGGTGGTCATGAAGGGGGGATAATGTCATCTCTTTAGTGAAGTTGGCAAAGATTATTAAGAAGACAATGTAGGTTTTCTGGATGTTTGGGAGTTTCATTGTACTGATAAATGTGAAGCTAATTTAGCCCTAAGAAATGTTCAAGAAACTCAAATGGACACCATAGAAATTGAGATTTTCATAAATGTTGTATATTTAAAAGGAGAGGAAGCTGAAAGATGTACAAAGGAGTGGCAATGTAATAACCTCAATTTCACAATAGAAACATTCAACTATTATAATCACCAAACTCAACATTACAACCGGAAATAGAATTAACAAACAAATTGTAGAGCTACAATGGAATAGTAAATGATAGATTGAAGGAGAAGAGATGATAATCTTAGACCCAAGGAAAGGCGATGAGAGAACTAGACATATTTCTCAACAATTTTCCATAACCTTCATTCTAAATCTATGCCCCTTTTAACTAGTCATTAATTGGGCCTGGATCCCAAATTACCCTTTGTGAAGGTCTTTTGGTCCTAATACTCATTCTTGGTCCAATAACTAAGTCTGTGACATTTGTATTCTTAATGGGTTGGGTTCATAATACTACTCTCATCCCAAATAAGAACCTTGTCCTAAAGGTTCAAGACAATAACAATAGTGGTAACACGCTCCTTATCACTAATCTCAGATAATAGTAAGGTGTCACTATATCCTTGAAGCAGGTTAATAGGTTGAACAATGTTGACCCATTTAGAACTCACAATACCTATAACGGAGATGCACTCAAAAGCACACTTGCAATTAATATTGATGATTAGATTAAAAATAGTATCAACCCAAAATGAGACGTCATCACTAGACATGTATATCATTATCAAATACTAGTAAGCATATTGGTCTGTAGACACATTTTGATGCTCCATCAGCTCTTCAAAAGTTAAATTGTCACCTATATAAGAAGTAGTTCCTTCAATGTCATCATTCTTTTAAGCACAACTTGAAACAAGGAATTAGTCCCAAATAAAACCAACTCATGACCTACTATTTGGAATGGAGTTTCTGCACTCAACAAAATAGTTATATTTTTTAGATTTAGTTGGATAGTTATTGTTAGATTCACACAACCTATGATTTACCTAATCAAAAACCAAGTTAGCAAACATATTTCCAAAAAGTAAAAAATAGATGAGAACACAGAAATTTTACGTGGAAATAGCCCGCTTATAAAAGGTGAAAACCATGACCTGTACCTCTACAGGAATTTTTCCCAACTTCACTAAATCAATAAAAGCCTCAACAAAAAGATTACAAGATCTTAGTAATCTAAGACACAGCAAACATCAAAGGAATCCTAACTACACACAAACCTCCCAAGGCTTATGTTCCCCAATTCTTCGAGTTGCCCTCAACTTGAAGACTATACCTAATCTTAGTTTATAGATCACTGAGCTAAGTAAGACATTAAGACTTAACAAGAAAGAATTAAAATACTTCCTAGACGTAAACTCAACAATGAAACAGACCTCCTAATTGTTTCTCCACTAATCAAGACTCTTGACTTCACAGACTCTTTTTTGCCGTTTTGTCTTGATGATTTTTTATGAATCATTTTCTGCTTTTTAATCAAGTTGTTGAACAGTTCTTTATCAGGTCAAACTCCTTTTTTCCCACCTCTTTCTTTACAAGAGTTCTTCATCACTTAGAATTCCTTCTTCACACCAACTCTTTTGTTCACTTGTAATTTCTAAACTAACTTCCTACTTTAATGTTGTGGCCTTATATCCAAGTGCTCTATCCATTTCACATCTTGTGGTATCTTATCTTCTCCTCTCTAAGACAGTGTAATGAAGGATCAGACTGATCAATATGTTTCATAGTCCTATGTCCATCATCAAAACTCCATTTAACTTAATATATTCCCCTTTTTTTATGATGATAAACTTCCTGAGTATCAACATCCATCTATCTTGCCTACAACTACTAAGAAGGAACCTTAAGAATGAAACAGGTTAAACAAGGGTTATAAATATTCACAACTCAGATATGACATCCCCCTTTTGGCATCATCTAAAACTAATTCTTGTAACAAGCAGACTAAGAAATAAGTACGCATAAGTCAAGTCCACATAACTACCACCAAGAACACATAGTAGAACAAGAAACATTTGTATGCATTAAAGATAGAAAAATTACATTGACATCAGTATACAAAAAGTAGTCTAGAAAAGAAAATCAGCCAAAAAATAAAAGTCAAGATTCTTTAACATAGTGACCTATAATATGAGCACGTACCCAAAAAATAGAAACAGAACAAAGGAACAGGTCAAGTAGAGGGGGTAGTGGAGGGAATCAACAAAGATAGTTTATGAACAATCTCAGCATAGGTAGCACGTTCCTTGTGTAGAGTATCCTCTAGGTCAGAGATCCTAGAAAGCAGGCACTTCTCTCCTGTGCAAACTCTTGATGTGCAGTGGCTAATTCTGCAATCTTGGCATCTAAAGCAAGTTGAAGTTTATGAAGGAGGGGTGCCAGAATGCTGCATAGAAATAGGTAAAGCAACGTGGGTCACTTGTCTAAGCATATCCTTAGTCATTTGCAAGGCCCAGAAATGAACAGGAAAAAAATATGCCTCAAAGATCTGAGACAGCCAGAAGCCGTAAGGAAGGGCGTGCCCATTCTTATCCTGGATAAGGACATGCTGCATATGCTTAAGAATCATGCTGGACATATTGATAGGAACATTTGTATCTAACAATTCCATCAGAGTCAATCGAAGAAACTGGCCTTAGACCTTCTTTCTTTCCTAGGGATAAGGATATTGTGCATCACGTCAAAATACAACCTATGAAGATGGGACATTTCTCTGTATAAGAAAAGCTTGTGTTTAGCCAAGGTAGGATGACCTAAGAACTTTCATGAAATTTCAAGAGAAGAAGCCAAGTTATGAAGAGGAGGCCATTCAAAGCGAATATAATGATCCTAACCCTTATTAGGAACCCCCAAAATTCTCACAATGTCCTAAGCACCAAGGTGAATAGATTTCCCTCAAACATTAGTGATGAAAATAGAGTCACACACCAATCTCTTCGCATAAAACTCACACATCTCAGGTTTAGCAAATTTTCTCTAAGTATCACCTAAGAGAAACAAGTTAGACCAGCCCTGAAATTCTAACTTAGAAAGAAGAATATCCATATTAAAGCCCCTCAAACCTTTTAATGACTCACCTATGGATGAGGGAGCGCTTTCAAAAGTGAATAAGGGAGAGAAAGTTTGGACCAGTATTGTCAATAGTGGATCATTTGTGATCACTCGCAGTTTCAAAATCATCTGAAGGACCAAGTTGAGGGACTTATTTATGCTTACTTGAAGAGACCCTAGAGCTAGAGGGAGTCTTAGTAGTGGATAAGACAAGGTTTTCTTGGGAGAAGAAGTAGGACAAGTTCGGGGAGGCTTGTGAACATTCCTTCGAACTTAACTCTATAAAAGATCGCCCGGTGAAAAGGAAAAACCAAGAGTGCCTTTACATTTCTTGTACTGATGTAGAGCTTGTTGAAGGGAAGCTTCATCTTGGTTTTTGTGATTCCTTGTTTGAGGTACCTATGAAGAACCAAATGTGGGTACTCATTCAAGAGAGGAAAAATCATCAGAGACTTTAATGGGGTCACCAGTAATTTTTCTCAGACTACATCATACTAGCTTAGGAGGTAGAGCATCAGCGATTGGAGCATCAATAGGAATTGATTTAATAAGAACTATATTCAATCCTAAAGCACAAGGAGATTTTACTCGTTGGTGTCAATTGGGGGGTCTATGGACTTTTATTGCTCTCCATGGAGCTTTTGGCCTAATAGGTTTCATGTTACGTCAATTTAAGCTTGCTTCAGAAGAAGAGGCCCAAGGGGGTGAAGGGTTCGAAGAAAATTCCAAAAAGGTATTTTGAAATAACCCCTATTCGGCAAAATCAAAGAGATTGAATGGCAAAGAAGTTGGCAGTTTTGTCGTTGAATGAACCATAATCATAAAAGAATTAGGGTTTTCTAGTTTTTATGAGTGTTTGATTTAGGAGGTTTGAGAAGACATCATTGATGGATGAGGGTTTTCTTGATGGATGAGAGGATATGTTTCCTTTATAAAGAAATGGAGAAGTGGAAAGGATGGATTATGAAAGATTTTTAGACACAAGGGGCTGAATTTGATTGGGAAAAGAATAAGCGATTAATTTGACTTTAGCCATCATTTGTCAGTAAGAAAGGACATTTGGGTTTTAGCAGCAACAATGATGACAACTTAGGGAAGAGAAAGCTTCATTTATCAATCACTTATGTTAGAAACAAAATAATTCTTACCTGATTCATTTTCAGCTTTCCATCAGCCTCTGCACCTGAGCTGGTAACCTACACACTATAATACACATTAATGTAGACATAGTCCAAGTTTCTAATTTTCGGGATACACTAAATGTGAGAATTGAAATGAGAACTTATTTTAGATGTTAGTACAAAGACCAGATTTTCTAGCTAATCATTGAGGGCAGTTTATGCAATCTTAATCATCCCCAAGTCTAATTTGATTTTTTCAAAGTGTTGTCTACTTAGTGCTTTAGTAAAAATGACAGTAATTTGATTCTCAGTAGTACAAAATATTATTGAAACAAGACCCTTTTTCCATATTGTCACAAAGAAAATGGTGTTTTATGTCAATATGTTCAGTTTTTTTATGTTGAACAAGATTCTTTGCAATATTAATAGCACTGGTGTTATCATAAAGAATAGGGACTCAACCTTCATCCATACCAAAATCTAGTAGTTATTACTTAATCCAAAGCAACTGAGCACAACATGATCCAGCTGCTACATATTCTACCTCGACAGCTGACAAAGGTATAAAGTTTTGTTTGTTAGTAGACCAGGAAATTAAACATGTTCCAAGGAAGTGAGCCATACCTAAAGTACTTTTTTGTCCACTAAATAACCAGCATAGTCAGCATCAGTATACCCTACAAGTTTGAAACTGCTACCTTTAGAGTACCAAAGTCCCAATTCTGAAGTTCCCTTGAGATACCTGAAGATACTCTTGACAGCTTTAAAGTGTGACTTCTTAGGATTAGATTGAAATCTAGCACAGACTCCCATACTAAAGACAATGTCAGGCCTATTGGCAGTGAGGTATAAGAGAGATCCAATCATTTCTCTGTAGAGCTTTTGTTCTACTGATACCCCTTTCTCATCCAAATCCAGCTTGGTGGCAGTGGCAATGGGAATATCAATATCTTTAGCATCCTCCATTTTGAACCATTTGAGAAGCTCTTTCACATACATTTGTTGATGAATGAGAATTCTAGTAGGAATCTTCTTAAGTTGTAACCCGAAAAAGAAATTGAGTTCCCCCATCATGCTCATTTCAAATTCTCCATTCATTAGCTTAACAAATTCTTGAGACATTAGCATATTTGTTGATCCAAATATGATATCATCCACATATACCTCCACAATCAACACATCTTTTCCTTCTATTTTAAGAACAATGTATTGTCAATTTTACCTCTTATGTGTCCATGATCTAAGAGAAATTTTTACAATCTTTCATACCAGGCTCGAGGAGCTTGTTTTAATCCATATAAGGCCTTATCTAACTTGTATACATGATTTGGAAATTTAGAGTCTCAGATCTTCTTTCCTTAGAGAGATTTTGACAATCTTTCATACCAAGCTCGAGGAGCTTGGTTCAAACCATACAAGGCTTTATCCATCTTGTATACATGATCTAGAAATTCAGAATTCTCAAATCCAGGTGGTTGTTTCACATATACCTCCTCCTTTAAGTAGCCATTTAAGAAGGCACTCTTAACATCCATTTGATACAGTGTGAACTCCTTATAGGTTGCAAAAGCTATGAGTAACCTGATGGCTTTAAGTTTGGCCACTGGAGCAAAGGTCTTGTCATAGTCTACTCTTTCTTCCTGATTGTACCCTTGGACCATTACTCTTGCCTTGTTTTTTGTAATTATTTCATGCTCATCAAGCTTGTTCCTGAACACCCACTTCGTGCCAATGATAGTTCCTCCCTCTAGTTTGACACAAGATGTCATACTTTGCATCTCTCAAACTAATTTAGCTCTTCCTGCAAAACTAGTATTCAATCCTCATCCTGCATTTCTTCCCCCACCTTTTTTGGTTCCATCATTGATAGAAAGGCTTGGAATGCACACAAATTCTTCAGCCCTGATCTGGTTGTGATTCCAAAAGTCAGATCAGTAAGCAGTCGTATTTATGGCTGCAGCCCAAAGATGTTTTGCCAAGTTACTAGCAATCATCATTGTTCAAGCCATATCTTCTAAAGTCCTATTTTTTTGTTCTACTACTCCATTTTGTTGAGGTATGCTCGGAGCAGAGAAATTATGATCTATGCCATTTGCTGAACAGAATTCTTGAAATTTTACATTTTCGAATTTAGTTCCATGGTCAGATCTTATGAAAATTAAGGAAGTCTCTAATTTATTTTCCATTTTCTTAATAAAAATGGCAAATATATCAAAAGACTCTTCTTTAGAAGTTAAAAGGAGTGTCCAAGTAAATCTTGAGTAATCATCAACAATAACAAACATATACCTTTTACCTCCTCTACGTTTTACCCTCACGAGTCAATACAGGGTGATGTGAACCAGTTCCAGGCATTTGGTAGTACTTACTTGGTTCTTTGACTTAAAGCATGATCTTACTTGGTTCCCCCTTACACATGAACTACATACTTTGTTGTCTTTGAACTTAGTTTTAGGCAACCCTATAATCATGTCCTTTGACGCTATAGTATTTAATTGTTTTAGACTTATATGTCTAAGTCTTGTGGGAAAGTAAAGGATCATTAGCAATAGCACTAAAGCATTTCAAATGTGTACCTGGCATTCCCATGATGTCAGCCTTGTACACATTTTTATGCCTTTTGGCAATAAGAACTATATCCTTTGTGTCTAGCTTTTTAACCCTGCAACCTGCAGAAGTGAAGGTTACTTTGTTACCTTTATCACATAGTTGAGATATAATCAACAAGTTGTGCTTCAATCTATCCACATGATAGAACTCTTCTAAGGCCCTTGATTCACTTCTTCCAATCTTTCCAACTGCAACAACAGTCCCCTTTTTTCCATCTCCGAAGGAAATATTTCCTTCTTTAAAAGGTGCAAGTGAAAGGAATTTGTGTTTATCTCTAGTAATTTTCCTTAAGCAAGCACTATCTATGTACCAACGCTTGCTTCCTTCACTGCAGCCTGCAAAATATTCAAGGGTTAGTTTTAGGAACCGAAACTAGCTTGGTTCCTTTCCTGTTGTAAAATGGATGAATAAGATCCCTTCTTGCCCAACTTGGCAACACATTCCTTGACCTATTATTTTAATCATTTTTAGGCCATTTTTTGTACAGATGGTTTGTGTTCTTATTCCTAACATTGTTTACAATTAGATACTCAGTAGTTGGATGTCCAATTTTTCCACAGAAATAGCACAAGTCAGTAGTGGTGACATTCCCCTAATAGAAATCTATTCAAGCTTTCTCATTATGACTCATGCTTCCTAGATAGTTCACTATTTTAGAAGAATGAATTCGCCTATTTGCCCTTTCTAGATCCAATTTTAGGGTGGAAATTTCCTGAGTCAATTTTCTAACCTTTTCTTTCTCACCAAAGAACTCAATTTTACATTCATTCAATTTAGTTTCACTATTCTCTGAACTAGAATTGGGTTTAGGGTGGAAATTTCCTGAGTCAATTTTCTAACCTTTTCTTTCTCACCAAAGAACTCAATTTTACATTCATTCAATTTAGTTTCAACCTTTGATGTTCTTCACTCATTTTACTCTTACCTTTTTCAGCAACAATTAGTTTCAGAATCTCAGATTTTAAGTTCAGCACAAGTGTATCAAGTTTTTCAACATGTTTCTTAAACTTGTGATTCTCTTCATTAGCTTCATTGGGGCAATTTTTGACCTCAAGGCTTTCAAACTTTTGATCTTAAAAATCATTAATCAGTTGATCTTATTCATTAGGTACCTCTTAAAAATCATCTATCAACCCATTCATTAGCAAGATTAGCTTTCTTTGTTAAAATAGGTGTAACCTTTCTTTTAGTTCAAGAACATTTACCTCAGATTTATCATCATTCTCAAGATCGTAATCCTTAGCATCCATAATGCAGTTTCATCTACATTTTCAGTATCTGAATCCTCAACTTTGGATCCCTAAGCAGCCATCATAGCATACTTCTCTTTCTTTTTTGGCTTAGCAGCTTTTTCCTTCATTTCTTTCTTTGATCTTTCTTTTTCCATGCAATTTCCCATTATGGAAACTTTTTGATATGATGATACATTTTTCCACACTTGTGGTACCCTGATTGATTCTTGTCATCAGACTATTTCCTGGTTCCTGAGTCATCATACCACTTTCGGCTACCTGTTTCTCTCTTTTCTCTCCCTTTCCCTTTATTGGGAAATTTCTTGAAATTCTTTGCTAAAAAATTTATCTGATCCTCATCTAGATCTGATCCCTAATCATCAGAAGCTGCCTTTAATGCTAGTGATTTCTCAGTCGCTGCTGCTTCTTTCTTTTGATCTTCCATGTTCATCTCATAAGTCCTAAGATTTCCGACTAGTTCATTCAGTGTCACAAGGTTGTCAGCAGTGAACTCCCTTCTTTCTTTTAGAACTTTTTGACCTTCCACAGTTTTTATTAGAATAGTAGGTGATGTGCTGTCGAAATACAACACTTTTGATGCTTAAAACTTAGGATTTTGCATGTTCCCAATGTGACATTTATGGTTTTTATGTGTTTTTGTGTTTAGTTTTGTAGCAAAGCAGGTTGACTATGACTTGGGGAAAAATTATAGAGGTTTTTGGTTTTTAGTGATTTACGAGACCCTCTACGAGTCGTAGAGCATTTTACGAGTCATATAGATAGGTTTTATGAAGATTTTCAGAGAGGGATAATTTGAAGCAGTTGAAGCCTATGAGTCTAAAATACAAGTTATAAATCAGTTTACATGTGATAAAGATGGTTCATAGAAGAGGATTTCAAGATCCTAGAAGTTGATTATGAGACACTGATTATGACTCATAAATCACATTACGAGTCATAAATATCTTTCGTAGAATCTGCCGACCATTTTTTTATTTTATAAGGACTTAATTGTAATTACTATAATAGTATTTTTAGGTCATTA
This sequence comes from Solanum virginianum, assembly GCA_000787875.1. Lineage (NCBI taxonomy): Eukaryota > Viridiplantae > Streptophyta > Magnoliopsida > Solanales > Solanaceae > Solanum > Solanum virginianum. The sequence goes on along the minus strand of DF367772.1, from coordinate 8,860 downwards.
TTCAGAGAGAGTCGTCAGTTTCATTGTAATGAGGGTTAGAATACAATACTTAGAGAGAAAATTGAGAGAATACACTTGTGAATTAATTTGATCTTCAAATCTTGTGATTCTCAATCAATTTTGGATTTTCTTGATTCTCAATTCAATTGGGTAAGTGTTTCATTATGTTTTTTCAATTTATAATTTCTTCATCTACACATAACATGAGTAGCTAAATTCACAACTAGGGTTGTGGGAACCATGAAGATCTAACAAAGTCAACCTGAATAATTTGCAATTCTTGGAATGGGTGTTTGCATGTATTAATCAATTCTCTTCATTTTGCATGTTTTCTAATGGTGACCAACATCAGGTCTTGCCTAGTGTCATGATCCCAACAAAGGTAGTGATGAATAGAAAAAGTGATTGGTTAATAGAACATCAGAACTTTCCTAGTGTTACTTACTGGACCAAGGTAGTAATGAATAGGAAAAGAAATTGATTAACAGAATTCGATGATGTGTTCTCATCTAATCAACCGAACTGCGCCAAGGAGAGGTTGACTGGGACTTATAGGTAATGATTAGTATTGTACATTATGGAGATGGGCCAAGTCACATAGTGAAATTCTCCTATCACCTTCGACCAGAGGGCTTGGTGAACTTAAATTACCATCCTGCATGCTATTCTCTGAACTAGAATTGGGTTATCCGGGGATACCAAGTTGGTGAATCATGGGGAACACAATACCCTAGTTGCCCTCTTTTATTGATTTTCTCCCGTATTAGCTAGTTTAGTTTACTTTCTTATCAATTATTGCACCCCCCCAGGGGAATTGAGTTGGTTAATTACTTGAATTGCTTATTTGTGAATTCTCATGAGTCTATTTATTCCTTTTGGGATTTGACCCTAACCTAGGTTACGCTTTATATTTGAAAACAACTGCTTTATCCTCTAGAAAGGAGGTGTAACTTGGGCGCACCAAGAAGGTTTACTTATTACGTGAGTTACCTATAAAGGCATTTTAAATCCCTCTGAAGTTTCCACTACCAAGTCAAATGCCATGTCAAATTCATTGGTTGAGTTTTCAAACTTGTGAAAACTTTTATCGGACACTGGTCCGCATGGCCTGAAAGTTCATAATTCCTAACAGAATCTATCCTAACTTAAGGGAGGTTTGTGTCAATCAAAGTGGCAAAATGTACCTTAGAAGTATGTGCAATACTTGAATTTGCATTACCCAAAGCAGAAGTAATATCTTCTCTAACAATCGTAATAGCACTGTCAGTTGCTTCTTCTACTACAACCTCTTGAATTTCAGTAGCTTCTTGTACCATAACCTCTTGAATTTCTGTTGACGACAAGTTAGTGAGATTGGATATACTGAAAGTTGAGATATGGAGGTTGTCAAGTTGCTTGGACATTAATGAATATTTTTCCTGTATCTTCTATAGCAAAGTAAGAATACTCGTGATATGCGAGTGCACCACATGAGACTTTAGGGAGGTTTGCGCTCGAAAATGCAAAACTAACTTTTCCTTGAAATGTTTCCAATCCCAAAATTGTTCGTTGCAGTACATCCAACGGAACCAGTCGAATGCCTCACCATCAAAATAGTGAAAAGGAAGAGGTAGCCAGTCCTTCTCGGGGAAACCAAAGTAAGCAAAGTATTGTTCGGCCTGAAAAATCCAATCCTCTGGATTACTCGTGCCACTGAATTGATCTAATACCACTACTACCATTAGAGTATGAGAATGAAAGCACCAATGTAACAACCTCAATTTCACAATAGAAACATTCAACTATTATAATCACCAAACTCAATGTTACATTCAAAAATAGAACTACCAAACGACTTGTAGAACTACAATGAAATAGTAAATGATAGATTAAAGGGGAGAAGAGAATCTTAGACCAAAGGAAAGGGGATGAGAGTCTCAATAATTTTCCATAACCTTCATTCTAAATCTAAGCCCCTTTTAACTAGTCATTAATTGAGCCTGGATCCTAAATTACCCTTTGTGAAGGTCTTTTGGTCCAAAGACTCTTTCTTGGTCCAATAACTGAGTCTGTGACACTCGTATTCATATTGGGTTGGTTTAGATTAATAACAGGAATCTACATAGTGAAGGAGTTCTATAAATAACAAGAACGTGTTGAGTTTAAAAGGTGTGAATTGCAAATAAAAAGTCCTAACTTTTTTGGAAATGTTGTGACCTTTCCAAGTGAATGTGTCATTTCAATTTTGTTCTCTATATATAGAGAATTTTCTTATCATTGCTAATAGATTTTTTTACTTCTTCTTCTTCTATACAAACAAATTCTAGTGTGTTTTACTGTTGTTGAGTGGTTCGCTGACACTGTGGTTTTAGGTACCGATACACTGGTGAGTAAAATTGTTCTATCTTGGGAGGATATATTCCATTAACCTCGGGTACTTGGGCGGAATAATTTCCTTAAGGACACACTGTGTATTTAGTGGGCTCAATTTTCTTCTTGTTAATTTTATTTTTTGATTTTCTTTACAGATTTTGTTTTCATTACTAGTTTTAGTTTTTGACTTTGAAAACTTGCTAGAATCTTTGTGATTATTGTTTTCACAAAGTTTTGTTCTACAAAAGTTTGTAATGCAATTTTTTTTTGTACAAATTTATTTATTCCAAAAGTTTTCGTTCAACAAAAAAAAATTTCTAAGTATTTTGGTAATATATGTTGAACAATAGAACATCAACTGAGTCATTCATTATTCACGTCGCTTGTTGAACTCGGAGTTTGGTTACTTCATTTTCATTAGTTATTTGTCATAGCTATGTTGAACCTTGCTTCTCTATTTTCCTTTTGATCTTTGGTTACTGAAGTTGATGATCAATTTTTAAGTTTATTTATTTGATCAATACAAGTTTAGATTGTTACACCATACACCTTACCACCAATTTATCGTGTTCTAACTTGATCCCATATACAGATAGTCTTCGACTCCCCTTACTCTGTGAACTTGATTGACTTTCTTATTCGCATTTAAAATTTTGAATAAAGTTATACTTTATTGCTTCCATATTCAAACTTTTGTATGACCACTCTTTCACACTACCAGATGGAATATCTTTTCACATTAATTTATACCCTAAAGTTTAACTGCTCAAGTAACCCTGTTTTAATCTGCCACGTGGAATAATTTTTCATGTTTACAGCTTAAAGTTTAGTTGTTCAACTTATCATGTATTTTAATTCATTTTGACATTTTTGATAGATCATTCACTTGCAATATCTGTTTGACATGGTAAATTAAAACCAACGAAACAAAGCTATTTTTTTGCCCGTGGAGAAGAAAAAGTATCGATTTGTTCTTCTTAAGCTTTGCATGCATTAACGTGGAAATGCCAAAAAAACATTGTTCTATGCCTAATTACACAATTTTGGATGAAGTACTTTCAAGTCATGAAGAGATAAAAAGAAGATATAATTGTTTGTCGAGCATGGGACTGGACAAAATTACATAACACAGAAATGTCTCCCATAAGTGAGGACGTGCAAAATAATAACCCTTATATTTGTGAACAACCTATGGATTATTACTATAATTTTCTGCCCCAAGATAAATGAGCCAAAGGGTGATGAAAACATTCACATAATCTTAAGGAAGTAAATCACCAAAAATAAACACGAATTGGATCAAAAAGAAAAAAATGCAAAGAAGAATATGTCAATTGAACAAACATTATGCAAAGAAGATGTAATAAACTGTTCACATATCTATATTATAAGAAATTGAATTGATTTTCCTCAACCTTGCCAGTTCACAATAATTAAACTATTGAATCAACCTAATAATAGTTATTTAATTTTGTTTACATGAATATTGTATCTATTTAATAACAAATTGTCACGACCCAACCCTGTGGGCCGTGACTAGTGCCCGAATTGGGCACCCCGACGCAAATACAAGGCCAGACAACAAATACAAATCTTATTTTTACAGAAATTTCAACAGAGTTTGCTTTATTTTATTAACTACCCAAACCCTGTACACAGACAAGCCAGCATACCAAACACATATATATGTATAAATGTGGGCCGACAAGGTCACCGCTGCGGTTAAACCGCCCAACATACCTAACATATGTACATAGTCATACAAACCGCTAAACCCATACTCACAGGTATCCACAGACCTCTAACTACCGACAGAATCAAAAGACGGGACAGAGCCCCATCGTACCCTCAAATGTAAATAAATACAAAATGGAGAACTAAGTGTATATATACCAAGTGTTTGCTTTGAAGCAAAAGGTGCACATCAAACTGCAGTCAGGGATCATAAGTTAGAGGGTTTCTCACTTGAATAATTGTACCTGCGGGCATGAAACACCACCCTCGAAGAGAGGGGGTCAGTACATAATATGTACCGAATATGTAAAGAAGTACGTACAGAGCCTATACATCAGGACAAGTATTAAAGCAAAGTACAGTGGTTACTTGTCTACTCAAAATATCAAAATACTTACGATAAACACATATTCCAAATACTGACGTACTTACTTTCAAAAATTCAAACCAGGGTAATAACTCACCACGAGAGTGTGGAAGTCAAACGCGTACACAACATCAAAATATTCCTTCTGTTTTGCAAATTATCAAACTAATGCATAACATACAATGGTCAAATGCACACATGAAATCTCAGGATACTTAATTACCAGAATAAAAGGTGTATAGCATCTTTGTTTTGCAAATTATCAAACTAACGCATAACGTACAGTGGTCAAATACACACATGAAATCTCAGGATATTTAATTACCAGAATAAAAGGTGTATAGCAAACAAGGCCAAGTATAAAAGTAAGTGCATATCCACATTATCAAAATATTTCCATTCAAAGTTCAGATTCAGATCATAACATTTACTTTCCTAACATAACAACTATAGGATAAGTGAGCTAGGCGTTACGTATCGCCATCCCTGTCTCACATATCATCATACAAAATAGCATAAGTGAGCCAGGCATTACGTATTGTCATCCCTATCTCCCACGCTCAACATAGGTGAGTTGGGCATTATGTATCGCCGTCCCTTTACACACCTACCATAATACCGAAGCAGCCAGTGTGAGTTAGGCATTACATATCACCGTCCCCATACCCAGCCAGTGTACCTCAAAGTGAGTCGGGCGTTACATATCACCATCCCCGAACCCACCATCAAACAGCCTAACTCTGGAGTAGGTCACATGC
>DF367779.1:1815-15128 GCA_000787875.1 Solanum virginianum | reverse complement strand
CCCCCCCCCCCTCTTTTGTGCAGACTTTCAGTTGCTACAAGTCAGAAGAAAAAACATCCAAAGATTGAATGCACTTCAAATGATTCTGAGAATCTAATGATTTTAGATTAATATTTTCCTCATTACTAACTTATATTTTTCATAATATTAATATTTGTGTTACTAGAAAGTTGTAAGACCATCACATTAATGATGTTTCTTTAAAAAATTTAGAAGTCTAGTATTTGTTTTGACACTTTGATTGATCAAGGTTATGTGCTATGTAAGATCAATTTAAGGAGATATAGATAAGATCTACGTATATTTATTCTCTTCAGACTCTACATGTATAATTTTATCGAGTATATTATTATTATCCTTACCTCCTGTGTTGTCATCATCTGTCTTATATTTGTCACTTTATCGTATTTACATATCATTTTTCATTATTAGTCGTTTTCCTTTTTTCTTTCTTTTCTCTTTTTATATCTAGTATCTTCTGTTTAGGGGGCTTGATTTTTAAGATGAGAATTTCCCAAAAATAGCCGCTCTATCTTTATGAGGTAGTGGTAAGATCTACGTACATTTTACCCTCCTCAAACCCCACTTGTAGAATTCCACCAGGTATGTCGTTGTTAGTCATTTTAGATGATCCATTACAGTAAGTTTCATCATTCCAAAAACTAATTAACATGTCATGTCAACAACATATACAGTGTAATTCCATGAATAAAATCTAGAGAGAGTATTATGTACACCAACCCTACCTTATAGAAGGTAGAAAAGTTGTTCCGATAGACGTCGAACTTAAGCAAAAACATTACAACGCAATTTAAAAAAATAAAAATAAACTGTAAATGCAATAGGAAAAGAATCACCATTTCTAACCCCCGACTCTAGATCCTGAATTCGCGTGTCTACTTGCTCTAGTCGGGTCCGACTTTAGTAAGCAGACACGCGGCAATATCTGTTCTCTTTTGGCATAATCTTCTAATATGACACTGGAAATATAATACAAATATCCAACCTATGCTATTCTAACCATGAGAGTTCATCATCAGGTCGTGAGGCTTTTCCAAGGGATGAGAGATACGGTTAAACGATCGTGACCAGACAGGTGCGGGTTAAGGATAAGCCGATAATACAACATCGCCAATAAATTGAGCTAGAGAGAAAATACAACGTTTCTTCGTTAGAACTCATACCGCCTTAGGTTGGGTCTGCTCAAAGTCAAAAACCTCAAACATGAGGCGTCTTACATCCGGCTTTCCATATATAGCGTAAGAGAGTCCATGAATAGCTTGTTGAACGGAAGTTGTAGCTGGATTCCTGAGTCTACGATTGTGCTCGAATGCATCTTGAACTTCCTCACTGTATATGATAAAGCGATGGAGATTCTTTTCTCGCAAATATCTCCCACAGAATTTGTTCATCAAGATACGCCGGTGTCTCTCCTGCAACCATCTCCCAGGAGCATCAAGATGCTTCATGAGTAACCTTTCCGCCATTACCAAATCCTGTATCACGAGAAGGAAACTATCAATTTTTTCTACAACCGAACTTTAAAGAAAAATTGTTATGCTTGTGCAGACTGGCTGGCATAAGTGCCCGTTCTTGATTAACAGTCGTCCTTTAACTAGAGTAAAGTGGTATGTTCTTCTGTCAATCGACAGAAATTTGGCTTGTTTTCCCTTTATTGAGATTTGTGTCCGAAACACAAACTAGAAAATGGAAGAAATGAAAGCAATGCAACCAAATAAATCTGACTGAAACATTACATACCTGGATTTTTTGGCCAAGATACTCAAGCCGCTCAAAGCAAAACCTCGGATGCTCAAATTTGTATTTAGACGGGTGCAAGAAAGCGAGCTGCAGTTCATATAGCAGAAAAGTTCATAGAATAGATTAGTATTGCAATATATATTCTAAATTTATGGAAAGAGACATCAGGATACTGATATATAAACAAACACCATAGACAACGAGACTTCAATCAAAATGGAGTAAAAGAATTCAATACAGGAGGGGAAAAACAAGATAAAACCGGGTAAACAGCAAAATTGGACTTGATAATTGACTTCCGGCAGATAGTTAATGTTGCATGGCCATAATAGTTACTAAAGGCTAAAGTGGAATTGACATCGTAAAGGCATATATAGTTTGTTGAATGTATTGGAATTTCAAAAGCATACAACAACATACTCAGTGTAATCCCATAAGTGAGGGCTGGTATGAGTAGAGTGCATGCAGACTTTACCACTACCTCATAGAGATAGAAAGGTTTTTTCCAGTAGACCATCGGCTTAAAATAAAGCATTTCCAAACAGTTTGAAAAAGGAATACAGAAATGAGAGAAGTAACAACAACGAAATAATGCAAAATGAGAGTGGTACACAACATACAAAGGAAAGATCAGAAATGACAACAATAAGCAATAACCGAAGAACCAAAAACTACGAGGATAGTGTTAATACCACTAGTAAGAAAGAAGAGCCAAGCATACAAGCAATTTGTTTTTTTGATATGGTAATTTGCTCCCTTGATGATTAGAACCCACAAAAAAGTAGTAATTTTACATGTTCCCGGAGATTGTTGTGTAACATTCAAACTACAGCCTGAAGAGTACATACCTGTAAACCAAGTCCAAGTTCAATGTTTCTGGCTTCAGTAATTTCCGGAATCCTGTCATTCATTGTCAATGGGTAACCCAGTGTCTGCATCACTTGAGATCTGCTCGTATAATCCCATACATTACCACGGAACCTATGCATGCCTGGTGGAACACACGCCCTAAAAACCCTTGGGTGCGCAAAAAGAGCATCCTCTGGAGGCTGTCGATCATAAACACAAATGAATAAGCAATATGAATTCAGATGGTCATTTCCTTTCTTCAAGCTGCATTTGTTTGCACGGTATATTTGAGCAAGCAACTCATACTAAGGCGAATAAAAATGCATTAATATGAAGGATGAACAAGCACCCGCATGCAAGAGGTATATCCAGAAAGTATCAAGAGATTCATGTGTGTACCAGGTACACTAGTTTTTGGCATGTGATTCTCAACGTTTATAATGCGATTGACACTAGTGAAGGGACTTTTTCTTCTCCCCACGTTTCTTTTATAAGTAAGGTAATTTTAAAGAGTTAAAAAAGGCTCGAGTTAGGAAAGTTTCCACTAGAGTAACAACCTAAAAAAACTAAAATTACATTCTTTTTCCCTACTTTTCCCCTGTTTTTCTTCAAAAGGATGCTAATATTGTTGCTTGTTGCAGTATTATAAGTTATTAGAAATTAAACGAAAAGCATACTCTTTTAAGTTACTTTATTTTCATGAAGTTACTAATTCCACAGAACATCTACCAACTCCCACTACCAATAGGTTCCAGGTAACTCTATCCACCAACACTAGAACAAATGGAAGAAATCACCTAGCGTTTTGTCTCTGATAGGATCTAAACCCGAGACCTCATAGTGCTCAACCCACTTCATTGGCCACGCAGCCACACCCTTGGGTGCTACTCACTGTGCTTAGTTAACTTATAGGAAATGCTAGGACTTTGGTTGGATTTCAAGGTTCCCCTTTAAACAACAGTAGCAAAAAGTGTTTTCAACTCTCGAGAGTACAGGTAGAACAATATAAAACAGAAATAAGTGAAAATAGGAACTGCAGAAAGATGACAGTGATTCCTGGAAGACTGAGTGTAAATTAGACATTTAAGATAAGAAGTTCAGATCTTGCCTTATAAGCAGCAACTTCTTGCCAGCTAAGCTTTCTTCCTTCAAATTCTACTGAGACATAGTCTACGTCTTCCAACTGTCTCCTCAGTTTAGGCTGGCAATCTTCAGCCTCAGGATCCATTCCAAATACTTCAAATAGGACACGATAAACTTCAGGCATTCCAAAACACAAGTATATTGCTCCAAACAAAGCCCAGAACACAGATCTGCCAAGTAATCATGGAATCCAACCCAGTATGAGAAAGTGATAATAGCTTGGAAGGCTGAAACTTCTACTTTATTCAGTAACACCAGGTCAAGACTAAATGAAAATAAACTTTTTTCTATCAGTATTTAATCTTTGTTGACACACTAAGTACACAATCTTGATCAAAATTCTTCTCGTCATAACAGCACCACATTCTTTTGTGTTCTGCAAAATTGTTCTGATACTTCCACTCCACGAACTATTATCCTAAAATGAAATTTTGTCATTGCCATATCCTGCAGCACCTAACCCTACTCGGCAATAGGAATTCTTGTTTGTTCATTATGATGTTTTCAAAAATGGGAGGTCAGCTGCTAAAGATAAACCTATATATCATGTAATAAACCTCATACTTTAGGAAGAAAAACTGATAGACCATGGTGTGTTAGAGGTTGATCACTGTTTTCTTTTCTCAACTAAGAATGTAGCAAGGAAAGAAGTAACTAGTATCTCCTGTTGACTGCTCAGAGGTGGCGGAGGAGGATTTAGTGTTGCTAAAGTGTAAAGCATACCAGTGGCAAAGCCAGCATTTTCGTCAAGGGTGTTCATACTTTTAGAACATGGGTGGGTGATTTTTGTATCCAAGGGTGTTCAACAATTAATATATATCAAAATATCTATATTAAACCTATATATTCGAAAAAGTTTTCGACGAAGGGTGTTCATCTGACCACCTTTGGGCAAATGTAGCTCCGTCCTGAAGCATACACACAAGGATTACTAATAAAAAGTTCAAGAGCATGACACGACCAAATAAAACTACATGGATACAATTACATAGTTCCACCTAAAAAATGAGCAAGTACATGAAATGATGAATTAAAACTAATAAAGTTCAGACTTTTCTAGGCTATGCATCCAGCTGAAATTAAAATAGTAACCATCAAATGCCAAGCAAAGAACCAAGATATCAACTTACTTGACCGGCGGTTCCCTATCCAATCTTTTCAACTTATCCAAATCATCATATGGGAAAATCAAATTCTGCAAGCTGGCATTTTTAATCCACTTAGGCAAATACCTTTTCCCAATCAATGCAAACACCCTTTCCCTCATTGGACCAGGAGCTTCCCTAGGATACCTCTGCAAGAAAAACTCACACATAGCTAATTCAAGAACATACTCCCCTAAAAAACCCAATCTTGAATGTCCTGACCTAACATGCCTTGCATTAGTCCTCTCACACTTAGGATGTTGAAATGCTAAATACAACAAAGTATCAAATTGTTTTGCTGGATTATCATCCCCATAACTTTCAGAACTCTCTAAAGGGTACCCTAAACACTGTTTAGCTTCAACCAAATACTCATCAATCCAAGTTTTATCAGCATTATTGAGTCTTGAACATGGTAAACAAGAACTCAATAAGGGAAATGCCTTTAAAGACAATTGTGGGCTATTGAGAAATCTTTCAGCAAGCTTAGCATCATCTAAAGGGGGTTTTAGTATGAATCTTTTTGGGGGTACTTTTCTCTTTGGGGATACTACTTTTTTACGTTCAGCTAATTCTTTCAGGAGTCTTTGTGGACTATTTTGTGGGAGCTCTTTTGGGTCTACTGCAACAGCTAAAACATGAAATCTTGGACCAAGATTGGAACTTTTTACATGGGTTTTTATAGAAAAGTGTGACACTGAGGATGAGAAGGAGAGATCAAATGAGTTGGGTTTGAAAGATGAACATAATTCCATGGCCATGTATAATGAAAAGGGTGTCTGAGGAACTAACTGAAATTGATAAAAGTTGAGATTTCTTCAGAATTTGAAAAAGGGTTTTGCAGGGTTTTTGGTTGAAGATAGAAACCGGATAAGGTCAGAGGAAAGAGGCTGAGGCGAAAGCTTATTTCTGGAGAATCGGGTCAAATTTGGATCCGGTTTTGGATCGATATTCGGGTCAAAATCGGGTCCTGCGATGGATCATTTTCGTGTCAAGTTATATTTTTGAAGAATTTTCGGATATAGCCATTAAAAAATATCTTATTATATTTCATAGTTATAATTTGAATAATTATATTTCGTAACTATAGTTATAACAGTGTTTGTACAATTTGCTATACAATTTGCAATTTTTGTATAGCGTTTGTATATTTCTCTATACAATTTATACATATTTTTCTTATAATTTGCTATATCATTGCATAAATGTGCGAATTATACAAAACCCAAACTGTAATTACTGTTAAATATTTGTCGTGAACCGTAACTAATTCAAACTATATCTATGTTAACTAATTAACTGGTATATGTTTGTTTGTCCATGTAATTTTTCCTAATTATTTTACACCTTTAATGATTTCTATTACAAATTTATTTAAGTAAATTAAAGGTCAAAGCTTTGAATTTTTTATTAACTCGAATTTAGTCGGGGACTTCAATATTGAGTGAAAATTAAGGGGGAAAATGAGAAATTTGCATTTTATGTTGCTTTTTCTAGTTTAGATTTAAGCTGATTTGTTTATTTATCGAAATAGTACTATTGTTTCAATCTAAATTCATTTGGTATTTGATCCAATACGCTTATTTTCTTCCCTTAATTGTTTTGATATGTTTTACTTGACTGAGAGTCTATTAAAAATATTTTTTTACTTTTATAAGATTGAGTAAAGACTACGTACACATTGTCTCTATGGACCTCGTTTGTATAATTGCACTTAATTTTTTGTTATTGTTCATCTTTCCTTTTAAAATATACACGATGTTTCTTTTGAGATAATTGTTTTTTGATTCATAAATTATTGATAAATTCTAATTTTAGTAATATAAGAATTTAGTGTATTTAATTTTTAATTAATTAAAATATGTGAAAGGGTTAATAATTCTAATAATTTGTGAATATTTCCAAGTTAAAGGATCAAAAGTGAAGAGCACTTCAATAATTGAAGGTTAAGTATGTTTACAAAATCAAAAATTAAAAGTTCTCATTAATTGACGGACCTAAAATGTCATTAACTCATTTCTTCTTAACAAATGATTTCTAAATTAAATATTGTCATGTAGTCTAATCCTAACTTAATTAGTCATGTAAATGACAACAACTTCATAATATTGTGGATGATATCACAGCTAATATTCGGGGAGTTTTTGGTGGGTGTTAAGTCAAAATTTATATATTTTACTAGATCTTTTAGCGGGCTCATTACGAATGAATACGTGAAATTTTCGAGAAAAATGGATTTGGAGATCGGACACTTTCCGAATCTGTAAGTTAACACCCACCAAAAACTCCAAAAATTGTCTGTTTGTTATTCCGGAGCCCATATTATGCTACTGTGCGTCATCCCACACCCCCGAACTTTCTAGACCTCTCAGCGGGCTCGTTACGGACAAGTACATGAAATTTTCTGAGAAAAATGGATCCAAAGCCCTGACACTCCCAAAATCCTCGAAAATTATTTGATTCTTGTTCCGGAGCCCGTAAAATGCTATTAGGTGTCGTCCGATGCCACCAGATCTACTGAACCTCTTAGCGGGCTAGTTACAGATGGGTACATGGAATTTTTCGAGAAAAATATACCCTGAGCTATAACAAGTCCGCTAAGAGGTCCAATAGGCCCGGTGGTATCGGATGACGCCAGTAGCATTAAATGGGGATTAAGCAATTTGCAGAGTTTTTTGTGGGTATAAAAATGAAAATAAAATTTCTCGTCTCTAGAACATGTAGAGAAGACAAAATTTACTTTGTTGGGAAAATAATTAACTCCTTGGTTACACCATGGGGACGTTTAGTTTGTGCGATAAAGATTAATAATTTCTAGATAAAAGATGAAATTATTTTATTTTATATTTAATTAAATTTTAGTTTCTTGATTTCAATAATCATGATATTGACGTCCTTTACATTATGTACAATTGAATTTTTATTTTATATTTAGTTGAAAATATTGGTGGCCATGACGTTTTTTGGTTTAAATAAATGAACTATGAATATGTCAAGTCAAAAGGAAAATGACAAATACTAATGGAAAATAAGATTAATTAATGTCTGATCTCAGAGATAATGAAAATCAATTAATTAATCATTCTCTTAACTATAATTAATTGGCTTAGTTTACCAATTTGATTGGCCATAAACACCCAAACAAGGCCTATTTTGGAACCGTCCCAATATTAATTAAATGTTTAAGATGAAGATTTTGATTACTTAGTTGACTTGTTAAAGAAATTTAACCAATTTTATAATTTTTAAAATTTTATAATTTTTTGTTTAATCATCTGATATTAGATAATGTATTATCATCATCTTATTAATTATTTTTTATGAAGCACAAATAAGTAAATTTATCTCGAAAGTAAAACACCCGTTAAAACTTTCACAAAAGTTTACGTATAAAAAAAGGACAAATTCTTATGAGTTTGAGAGATTTCAAAAAAGATGATTTTTTTTATGTCAACAACAGATGAGGATCTTTCGAAAACATCCTCTCTACCTCTATGAGGTAACGATAAGATCTGCGCACATTTTTACCCTTCTCAAATCTCATTTAATATATTTTACTGGATGTGTTATCGTTATCGTTGTTTTATGTCAACAATAGAAGCCAAACTTATAGAATTATGATTGATCTCGTAGTGGATGAATAAGAATAACATTAATTTGATTTATAAAATTTGAGAATGTTAAGTGTATGGGCTTATATATAAATAAACAAATATATAATTTATTTATTTATTTATATATATATATTTGATCTGTAAACAAAATTATAACTCCGTGGTGCATATACTATTTTGCATTTGACCTTTATGTGCGTGTTATTCATACATGCATGACAATGATGTCATCCCCTTGAATGTGTGCTTCGTTTTCATTAAAATAACCACATACTTTAATTAGTTAGAAATTATCATACTATTAGAAATAAAAAATAATAAATAAATAAATTTTTATAGCTAAATAATAAAAGTTTTATATTAATTCTAGCCAGGTACTTAGTTAGAAATGAGTCTTTAAAAGTTCAATTAACAAGAATCGGGAGTGAGGGAGGGGGTGGAGAAATAAAATTTTGAATTTTGAACTTGCTTTTCTTGCTAAAGGTGTACAGTGTCGAAATTGATAGAAATTCATGAATCGATTCTATCATCTTCACCATGTAAGAATTATAAAATTATCCTAAGGATGCCTTCGACATCCAATGGTCATAATAGAAATTGTTTTCTAATTTTTAAGTAAAAGATAAAGAAGTATCTTGTTTGAATTTTATTAATATAAAATTATCATATTAAAGTTCATGTTTTTCAATTAATAGTAGTAACTTTTATTTATTTTTCAGTTTGACACCTTTTTTAAAAAAATTATTATTATTTTCTTTGAAAATTTTGATCAAACACAAATTTAATAAAAGTTTTCTCAAATAACTTGGCTAAACACAGAATTAATTCGATCAAAACATTTTTTATTTGATTTATTTTAAATTAATATTTTTCTTGATGAAGCAAAACGATCAATAAGAGAGTCCACCAAAGTAATCATGCTCCATCTCCTCAAACAATCTCAGCCGTCCATTCTTAGCCATGATCATAATCACGCGGACAAAAGGCACAATATTATAATGTCTAATCATCAAACGGCTGCACGTGTAATCCTTTTTATGCTTCGCAGGACCACTTAATCATCATCCCTTTAAAAATTATAATTTTTTTTTAAAAAAAATCCTGACAATAATAAATCCTTTTACATGATTTGAACATTTTAATAGTTTAATATAAAATGTGACTTATATTATTCTTTAAATTATCAATATTGACTTTATAAAATGTGACCTATGATTATCGCTTAGTGATTCAATTGTATAATAAGATTGGGCGGTGAAAATTATATCAATTAAATTATATATATGTGTATTAGATGTTGAACCTCTTTGACTAGTTTGCATGTTTATTCCAATTTTTGAATTCGTTAAAGAAAATCTTCGTTCTCAGAAAAAAAAAACTCTTTGATTTCATAAGATAAGAACAAAGCTGCATACGTATATATCGATCAATCTTTTCAAACCCTACTTATGAAATTACACTAAACTAAGTGAAGAAGGTTAAATGAACAAACTCATCAATATATGTATGTATGTATATATGTTGAACCCGTTTATCTAGTTTATATATTTACTTCTTCATATTTTAAACTTTTTATAGAAAATCTTGACTCTATCATAATCTATCACAAATAACCTTTCTATTTTCACAGAATAAAAACAAAATTGCATATGTATATTATCAATCGCTTGTTTAGACTCTACTTATGATATCAGGCTAATACCAAGTGAGGAAGGTTAAATTAACAAGAATCATCAATCATCATGATCCATGATTTTTGCAGATTGGTTTGACTCCATAATTTTTCCAACATAAAAAAAAATGAATACTTGAAATAATGAGCATTATTTAAATTTTGTACGACCAAACAACACAAAATGCTTACTATTTTCCCTTTATATATATTGCCCACTTCCAAACATTATCAATTCAATCTTTCTTAATTTTTGTCCTCTTTTTCTTTATCTTTTTTTTAATTTCTTTCTTTCTTTCTTTACAATGAAACAAACATTTCCAAGTACCCTTCCAAGAACAAGTAGCTGCAATAGCTCTAACAAGCTTATCATTCCATCAAATTACCTAAATTCACCTAATTCTTCAATTATTCCTCACCCTTTTGAGGATAATTTCGAATTCTCGTATAATAATTCCTTTATTCATCAAAAAAATTGTGACAAAGGCAGAGTTAGAGTTAACTTTAATTTTCTGAAGTATCTCCTGAGACTAATCTCCTTCCATGCTATGCTTCCAACATGTATGTCGCTTAATTTCCCTACGCATGTTACACCTAATTCATGCCGGAAAGTCACCGGAACTTTGTTCGGTCACCGGAGAGGCCATGTCAGCTTTGCGATTCAAAATAATTCCACATCATCAGAACCGAGTCTTTTGATTGAATTCGCCATCACAACATCTACTTTAGTCAAAGACATGTCATCGGGCCTTGTCCGAATCGCGCTGGAGTGCGACAAAATGCCACGTGGCAACAGGCAATTGGGGCTCCTCCAGGAACCTAAGTGGGCCATGTATTGTAACGGAAGGAAGTGCGGGCACGCGCTTTCGCGTACCTGCATGGACTCCGACCGACACGTGCTGCATACCGTGCGAAATGTGTCGGTCGGGGCTGGTGTGATTCCGGTCGTGGGCGATGGACGGAAGGGCGGCGAGTCGGAAGGTGAGTTGATGTATATGAGGGCTAATTTTGAACGAGTCATAGGAAATCGTGACTCAGAAGCTTTTTATATGATGAATCTTGATGGAAATGGAGGACCTGAGCTTAGTATATTTCTTATTAGGACTTGAAAAAAGGAGTGAAAAAGGACAAGTTCGGTACACTAAAGATCCTGTTATGTACAGGATCTAAAAAAAACCCGACCACAAGAGTTTATTATAATCGTGACCTCCTGTTCATACTCCAAGACTCCCCTTCAGGAAAAAAAAAAGTGAAAATAGAAAAGAATGTAAAAAGGGGGGGAAAAGAAGAAGTCAAATCTACTTATTTTTGTATCATATGAGTGCTTTTGTATGTTGAATAAATATACGTCTAATTAAATGTTCTAGTTGGTTTTCAATCTAGCGTCCATATACGTTTTAGAATTTCGATTATTTCAAATTCGCGTGGTGTGTATTAAAACTTATTTAAGAGAAAACGACATGCTTCCTAAATTATTAATTGTTTAAAACTTGTATCTTTAATTTGGAATACGACTTAAAAGTGAAAAATTCAAGAACGTAATATTTGATACTCCCTCTGTTCACTTTTACTTTTCACAGTTTTTTAAGGTCAATTTGACTAAATTTCAAAGCTAAATTGAAATAACTAAATTTAATATTTGAAATTTAAAATTTAGATGGTTGAAAACTATACGAAAAATATTATACGTTGTAATCCTTCTCATATTAATATGATAAAAAATACATCTTAATTAAAAAGTTGGTCAAAGTTCATATAGTTTGACCTTGATAACTGAAATAGTGACAAATAAAAGTGAACGGATGAACCGATGAAGTATTAGATAATACTCCCTCCCTTCATCTTTGCTTGTCCACTATATTAAAAATATATATTCAACAATATTTGTTTACTTTATGAAATCAAAAAATAATTTTACATTTAATTTCTAATTTACAATTTACCCTTATCATCAATTATAATCATTTTTCTATTAAATTTTTTTCAAGATATTGATAAAATTATTCATATCATTTACTGTTTTTTAATTCGTGTATCAAATCAATAGTAGACGATGACGGCAATAATAATAATTCAGTAGTAAGAAAGAAGTAGGAAAATGGTTGGTAGCAAGTCATATATAGGTAGATATAAATATAAACACATGGAAAAATAGACCTTTGTCCTCTTAGCAATAATGCATTTTAATTCGAAGACATGTACTGCAAATGAAAAAATGTGTAAATCTCATAATATGTTTAAACATAAATAGGAAAAAGATATCAATATAAAAAAAGAGAAAAAGAAGGAAGATCGAGTTGTTACGATAAAATTCTTATATCGATCATTATTTCTTAAGGAACGTACAAATTTAATATTTTTTCAAAAGTTATATTTGCACAACTTTTATAAGCAGAATTAAAAACCTTAAAAACAGAACATTTGCATAAATCATCATATTGATTAATGGGTACGTAGTGCATTATATTGGGGAAATTATAGTTTATATCTTTCGATTATTCGGTTTATAAAATATGTACACAGTATATATATATATATATACTTCAGTCATTTTTAAAATTAAGCTTTCCTTTTTTATTTGAGAACTTTTCATAAAGAGCAAACATTAAAAACATAATAAGGTAAAAAGTAGCTATAGTTTGCTAAAATTACGATTCGTAGCTACATATTATAGGAGAGAGGCGAGTGAGATTGAGAGAGGGAGGAGAGAGGGGAGCAAGATCGAGACAGAGCAGAGCGTGGAGAGAGACAAATTATAAATGTATATGTATCAAAATATATGTGTATATGTGTAATTGATATACATATGTATTTGTGTATCTGACAAGCGAAATTGGGAGAGGAAGGAGAGAGGCGAGCGAGATCGGAAGAGGGAGGAGAGAGGGCAGAGAGTGGAGAAAAACGAATTGTATATCTATATCTATTGAATTGAATAGGGATAACCATCAAATTGGACCCTAAACTTGGCACCATTTTATAAGTTGGAACTTAAACTTTGGCAGTGCACAAATAGGACCCTAAACTTGGAAATTTCTGAATAAATAAGCACAAAACCCACGCAGGCATGGCGCGTGAGTACACTCGCGATGACGTGTATTTTTCGTCCAGTGTTGTGATGCCACGTAAGTC